>VDFB02000012.1:14533297-14566850 GCA_007258455.2 Sequoia sempervirens | reverse complement strand
CCTCTCAAAGAACCGACCAAACCATCTTTTGTAATTTCAATCTATATAGGTGAACAAAAACATAAAACTGATCCAAGTTAGCATACAATTGTCAGTAATAGGAACATATAAATACCAAACACAAAACAAAATGAACACATACTTCTTTAGGTTGATCTTTTTCTTTATCTCCTTTAGGTGTTTCGACACCTCCTCCTTGAGTTGTTTCAACACCTACTCCTTCAAGTGTTCCAATACATACTGCTTCGGGTGTTGTGGCCCTTGTCAACAAGGACGTATAGCTCATAATTTCCTGCACATAAAAATGACAAGTGCATATGAAACTACCAATCTATGTCGATGTATGTATAATCAATATAAGATCTTAAAATTCTTAATTCAATCAAATTTGAGTTCAATTACCTTGCCCTTATCAATATTACACTTTATAATGGACAAGGTTGCACCTGCATTTCACATGAAGGTATTTCCTACAAGAGGAAATAAGATAAACTATATAAGTTATTATATAATTTCATTTTAATGAGAATTCAAAGGACAAGAAAGTATACAATAAATAGAAATGTAAATGAGTGAATTTAAAAAATATATCGCATTAGTATTATCGAGGAGCCAAATGAAATGGCCCTCGAGGTGCTATCCATTTCATTTGTAAATCCTCAGGACATCAACTGTTAAATAGACCATGTAAATAAATATTAGTACATTATACTATCTCTTATTAATATTCATTTAAAAACAAATGCAAGTTATAAATTCACAACTTAAATTTTACCTATGTCACTATTCCAATGTCCCCTCTCTAGCAGGAGAGGACTCTGTATGGTGTGCTCCACTCCCCTGCATCTGATCTATAATGTCAACATCGTGGAAGTCATAATCGGAAGTGTCTAGGGGATGCTTGGCATGCTCTACAAGAGGACCCAAGCATATTTGGCGGCACATGGAGCAAGTATGTGGTACACAATTATGTGGACCTGACAAGGATGATGCAGCAGCACTCGAGCCATCACCAACATCACCAGAATGTGGCTGAGCTACTACAGAAGAATGCGAAACCAAAAGACCACTCAAAGAGTGAATAGTGTGGATAGTCTGTGTGGCCGCATCCTGCATAATATCTGGATGGTATACTGGAGGTGGCGGAGGAAGGCGAGGGAGGGGAACATGTGGGCAGGGTATTACTCTAACTACCCCTGCTCTATCCTGGGGCATACCTCCACCAACGCCCTGGAAGGATCTAATGTCAAAGTAATTGACATGATGCCCTAACACAAACTCAGCATATAATTTTTTTATAAAGTAAAATGGTACATCCAAATTGTTGTTCGGTGGTTTCAAAAAAACCATACACCAACGATCCCAAAATTTTTCTACAATGTCTCTATAATCCATTTTATAGAAAGATTTGTTTTATTAACATTAACTGGCAAACCAGTGTGGCGGTTAACAAATAAAGAGGCTATTTGGGCTTTGGTTATTCCAAGATTTTTCACATCATCATAGGACAATCCACATGCATAATATTCTCTCATGTCTTCTCACCACGAATGAAAGGCATTATGTTGCGAGGAGAGGGTTTCTATATTTTTAATTATTTCATTCATTGTGTTTGACATCAAAGATAATTGAGGGACTCTCGTATAAACTTCAGAAATGCCCCTTAATTGTTGCAATTTTTCAGAAATTAATTCTTGAATTGATGGCTGTGGAGGTGGTGGAGGTGGTGGTGGTGGAGGTGGTGGAGGTGGAGGAGGTGGAGGTGGAGGTGGTGGAGGTGGTGGAGGTGGTGGAATTGGTGCATTTTCATTGTCAGTAGCCATAATGTCTGATTCAATATAAAAACAAATCAATCTAATTAGAATTAGACCAATATAAATGAAAATATTATAAAATACCTAGTTTTTAACAAAAATCTATAAAATTTTCAGTGTAATCAAATACATAAAAACACTATTTTAAGTCAAAATCCATTGCAAACATTCAAATTTCATCAAAATCCATGCTAAACTCAAATTTTTCATAAAATCTATCAAAACCACCCAACTATTTAGGTCCAACCTTTAATGGGAGAGTTATCAAACCAATTATAGGGAAGCCATAACCATCATGAGCTTTTAATCATGCTTTTGATTGTTCATAATCATCTGCATAAAGTTCATGTACATACAATAACTCTTTTTTTATCATATTCACTATGTACATGGGATCAATGAGTATTCCCCTTTTTGGGTTTCTGCAAACTTGATATAAAGAAGACCATCGAGTGTAGTTATAGAAGAATCAATATATGTAAAAGAAATGTCAAACAAAATATTGGGTTTTCCTTTATGATTTTGAATATTAATAATGTTTATAAAGATGGAAAAATCATTATCATCTTCTTCATTGATAAGTAGGAGGTATTTTTCCACAGCGTGTCAAATTATGATATTGCTATCAGGATTCAACCGTGTAGTTTTGAGTCAAACTCATTGACCCATGTTTCATGAGTAGTGGTTCAACAAGGACCCATCTCTCATGATATTGAATGTAGTCCACTTAACACTCATTGCATCTAGGTGATGCTCCACCAAGTGAAGCAACTGAGTGAATCGAAGCCGGACCCGGTGCTTCCTGCCCAATGACATCACCTAGACTCCCAATAATGCTAGTCAGACCATTCAATATCATGAAGATGGGATTCTTTGAACTCCTACTCATCGGTTGACTCAAAACTATGATTGAATCTGATATAATATCATAATGTCATTATCATTGTATTGAACAAAGTTTGTTGAATGGAGTGGCAATGGGCTTGTAAATATTTGTAAGTATTGATTAGGTGGAAAAACCAATTTATCTCCTTTTTCATTAACACCAACCAATTGGATTTGATTAGAGTCAATGATGTATTTCACTTGGTGATTAAGATAAATACATATTTCCATATCATGTCTAGGTGTATGATGATATTGAAAATGTTTTGCATTGCAAGTTTGTGGTAAAGGTTTAATTGTTTGAATATGACTAATTGGAGGAAGTTGAATCATATTCTTGTTTAACAATTGCAACATGATCACATGGAGAGAATCAAACAACTATGAAAATTTCCAATCTCATGGCCTAAATTTATATCTAGAGTTATGTTTATAGTAGTTACTTTTGTCTCAATATTATGAGCAGTTTGACATGAATGTTTATCAAGTAATGAATTTTTTGTTTTTCTTTTTAAATGATTGATAGTTGTTTTGAGGCATGACTTATATGATTGACCAATAGGAGCCTATGAAGGGGTACCTTCATACCAACTAATCGATATTCGATAATCATGAAGGGTTATACAAAAATGTGTTAAGGATGGATATTTCATTAGCAATTTCTTATCTTGAATATTAGGTTGTAAGTTACCTATAAACACCCTTTGAATGTCAACATCTTGAAGACTATAGGAGAATTTCAAATAAAGGGATTAGTATCATTTCATAAAGTTTTTTATTTTCTCTTTAGGTCCTTGATTACAATGAACTAAATTTGTTAATGTAACTTGAGGACTGATGTTCACTTGAAAGTGTTGGAGGAAATCACTAATGAGTTGTGTAAAGGAGGTAATTGATTGTTTGACAATGAACAAAACCAATCCAAGGCCATATCTTTCAATGATCTAGAAAAGAGTTTCACTATGAGTGAATCTTCAAAAATAAAGTCTCTACACAAGGTAGTAAAAACTAACAAATGGTTATTAGGATATTTTTTACCATTGTACTTTCCAAAGCAAGGTATTTCAATGTTTTGTAGTATAGGTGTATTTAAAATAGTGAACATTAATGAACTATGTAAGGTATTTTGGATGTTTACTATTGGTTTGATTTTGGTTTAAGTTTGAAATTTGTTGTTGTAATAATCTCATGCTTTAAATAAAAAAGTTGATTTATCACAAAATCATTGGGCCACATGTTGTGAGAGTTTTTCAAGTATGGTGAACTAGTATGGAGGAATGGTGGGATATTATATTTCATGTTTAGGAGGGGTGATGAATATGGAGGTGTTATAGGTGAAGGGACAAAACTATTATAATTTCCACTAGAAATTCCTAAGCTTGAGTTTAAACCATTGTTATATTCCATCATTGATGCTATGATTGGAGGTGTAAAGTTGGGAATAGAAGGCATTATTGTGGGAGAGGAAACTTATTTTCCAAAAGGATTTTGAGCATTAGTCAAAAATTTCGTGAAACTAGCTACCGAAGGAATATTAGAATCTACTATATTAGCTAGGCTACGTAACACTTCTATCCCTTCCTAATCATTTACCAACTTCCCAATGCTATCCAAAAGAGGAATTGCTTCTCCATCCAAAGGTTCAATGCTTAAGAATTGTTGAATTCATTGTAGGTCTTTATCCAATTATTCTAGATTATCATTGGGGACCTTAGAAATAACATATGCCAAGTCCACATAAATGTTAGGTTACAAAAAGACATGGGTAATGTAGGACTAGGGAGGGAATATAAGATGGATTGGGTAGACATAATACGTTGAGTGAAAGAGTTATAAGAATCAAGCTCAACATTGGCTATGATTGCAACATAGGAAGCCATAAGTCTACAACTACATCTCACGTGGGTATTAGTGAAGTGACACAAGGTCATGAAGCTCATAAATTTTCTACAAGATTCAAAACAATTTAATGCTAATGCCTGATTAAATATAAAAACAAATCAATCTAATTAAAATCAGACAATATAAATGAAAATAGTATAAAAATACCCTAGTTTTTTTTTAAAATCCAACAAAAACCCTAGTTTTTAACAAAAATTAATAAAATTCTCTAATTTTTAATCCAAATACATAAAAAACACTATTTTTAAGTGAAAATCCATTGCAAACATTCAATTTTCATCAAAATCCATGCTAAATCAAATTTTTCATAAAAAATCTACCAAAAAACCCTATTTTGAAAAAAATCAACTAAAATTAAACAAATCTAATTGAAAATTTGATTAGAGCAAATAAAAAATCAAGAATTTTACCTATTGGAGATGGTTTTCAAATCGGATATCTGATTTGCGCTTTCCACTGTGCGCCCGCCGCGGTTAAGCCGAATGAAAATGTGAAAATGAGTTTTGGTCGCCTGAAATATAATATATATATATATGTCAAAAAAATTGGATATCCGATTCTTAAATCTAGGTTTTTACTCTACCTCGACTACCGAGCCCCAAAAAGTCAACTCACCATTTTCACGTTTTTGAGTCGTAGAAACACGTATTTTTTTCTCCATTGCCACTTTTTGGCATACCATGATCCTGCACATGCCCAAGATGCAAAACCTAAAGATCAAATTTGAAACCCTACGAATGTTAGAGGATGAAGATATTACAAGCTACATGAATAAAGTGGATGAAGTTGTCAATTCCATCAAAGGCCTTGCTAGAAAAATTGAAGAAGATGAGGTGATGCTAAGAACTCTACCTAAGTCTTATAGTCATAAAGTTTATGTTATTGAAGAAGTTCAAAATTTAAATTTTTATTCTAGAGATCAGTTGTTTGGTGCTTTAACTTATTTTGAATTAAGAGATTTTGGTCTAAGTGATTTAAAGAATGAGACTACTTTTAAAGTTGGCAAAGCTGAAAAAAATGAAGAATCAAATCCGAATGATATTGATGATGTAGAAGCAAACTTTGTGAGGAGATTGAAAAAGGGCATTGGAAAATATAAAGGTAAGTTACCTTTCAAATGTTTCAATTGTGGAAAGATTGGTCATTATGCTTTAAGATGTCCTATCTGTAGTGTAGCAAAATGCATACCCTTGCGTTTTCACACTTGTTTGGGCCTACTTGCTTTATTTATCCCTATTTATGTCTTAATTGGTCCTATTTTGCATCTACAAGCCCTATGAATTATATCTTTTTCTAGTTAATCCTGACATTCTCCAATGCATAAAAGATAATTTAATGATTATGTCTGAGTGTCCCTAATTTTTGGGTCAGACTAAAACACCACCTAGGGCGTCTTTGTCCCCCAAAGGTCTCTAGACCCTAATTTTGAGGCATCTTAATTGGGCCCCTTTTTGGTTTTTGTGCCCCAAGTTTCATGCCTTGGGACTAAGATGCCACCTAGGGTGTCTTAGTCCCCCTTCAGCTATTTTTTAGGATTTAATTTTAAATCTTGGCAAGATTTAACCTCCTTTATTTAATGAATTCATATGTCGGCTTGTTGTGTTGTAATTTTAGGATATTAAGCATAGATAAGTATAAATACAATGTTCATTCATTCATTCTTTAAATCAAGACTTTTGTGAGAGCATTCCTAATAGAAAATTGAGTTCACAAGAGCATTTCATCAAGCATTTGGAGCCATCATCAAGATTCAAGCATCATATCAAATATCTTCTTGCATCATGTGTGTTGTTGTGCTAACATTTGTGATGTAGGGTTTTGATTCAAGCAAGCAATTCAAGTTTATATCTATCAAGCATCCTTTGGTTCAAGATTCATATCCATTGTAGCCACTTCACACAAGTTTGCAAAATTTATAACAAGGGTTTGGTGAGTTGTAGCATTGCATGTTGTTCATTCATCATTTCCCTTCATTATTCTATTTCATTTCAAGGTTTAATTACCAACAAGGGGTTTGACCAAGTCAAACCCCCATTCACTAACAATCAACAAGCTTTTCTTCTCTTCTATGTTTGTGATTGTAGATTTAGGTTGAAGACTTGAAGATCATTTGAAGTACAAATTTGCAAAGTTGCAAAGTTATATTGCAAGGTTGTCATCTTCAGAGAAACTCACCTACAGGGGCCCGAATATAGAAGTTTCAGAACTTGAGATCGAAGAAGAAGGTGTTGGATGTTGTGGTTGTGTTGATGATATGTGGTTATCATTGATTTCAACACTATTAGCATAAATGTATTTGAAGTTGTATATGTCGAGGACATTGAGAAAATTGTAATAAATGAGTTCTAGGTTGTCAGTGGTGAAGTGAAGTTCAGTATGGTGGTTATTTCTGTACGTTGTTGATCAGAGGTTGTGGACTAAAGGGTTTTTTTTTTAGTGCATCTAGTTTATCCACATTGAGTTTCAGAGATCCACATGAAGATTTGATCGAGTTATGAAGATTTTCATTCAGATAATTTTTTTGTTTCTTCAATTGATGTTCCTGATTGAAGATGATGCTATTTTAGTTAGTTCAGTTGTTGTGGATTCTTCTCTTGTGATTTGTGATGCTTGTGGATGTTTCTGGATCGTGTGCTATCTTTGTTGCATGTCTGCATTGATTGTTGTCATTGTGGTTGGTGATTCTCTCTTGTGTGTTCATGTTTTTCTTGTTCTTGGTCGAAATAGTGTTTGTAGTGTGTTGTGAATCTTCGAGGAGAAATTAATTGAAGTGTCTTCATGCTGGAGATGTTGATTTGGGTCCTCACTTAGAAGTTGTGGCCGACCTTGGTTGATTCTCATTGATAATCTTTAATGTTTTGGGCCGACAGTTTATATTCATTTTATTATTTCTTTGTGGTCAACTTGTAGCGATGAAATTTCATATTGTAGATATATAAGAGCAATTTTTTATTCGAATTTAAGTGTGAAAAAGGTGTGCTTCTTTGTGTGTGCATGAATAATATTCTAAATCATTCGAAGGCAGAGCAGAGTGTGCAGAATTGTGAAGAAGTGTGAAAAAGAGTGAAGAAGAGTGAAGAAGTGTTCATGAGCTTAATTGGAACTATAATCAGGCATTAGCATATGCTATTTTCTCAGTTCAAAATCCAAATGGCTTTAATCTGAATCTCTTTGTAAGACAGTGTGTCTTCCTTTGTAATTGAGTAGTGAGCTCTAGGCAGTGTGCCTGAATGCATGTGCATTCCCCATATTTCATTTTCATTATACTTTTAACAGGGTATAATCTTGTGGAATGACCTCCACCGTGGTTTTTCCCCTAACAGGGTTTCCACGTAAAAAATCTTGGTGTTATGTGTGTTTCTAATGTGTTGATGATTTATGTTTTCATGGTTAATAATCAAATTAGAGAATAAGGTTAATAAGTTGAATAAGTTTTGAATTTTTGTGACAACTTATTCCCCCCCCATCTCAGTTGTCTTCCCTTGTATTGCCAACAATTGGTATCAAAGCAGGTTCCTTGGAAGAAGTTTAACAGCTTAAGGTGATCTGGGATGGCAAGCTACAAGAAGGATAGTCTGAGATTTGATGGAACAAATTATTCTTTGTGGAAGAATCAAATGGAGTGCCATCTGAGATGCATTGGTGAACCCTACTGGAGCATTACAAGTAATAGGTATGTTATTCCACCGAATAGTACATATGTTGAGTATAATATCTAGGCTAAGGAAGCTTTGTTGAGTGCTTTGACTGATTCTGAGATGACAAATGTTATGGATCTGAAGAATGCTTATGAGATCTGGAAAAAGTTGGAAACCTTGTATGAAGGTGATGCTAATGTGAAGATTGCTAAGTTGTAGAGTTTGAAAGGGAAATATGAAAGGTTAAGAATGGGTGATTATGAGAACATTAATACTTTCATGCAAAGAGTGAATGAACTTGTGTGTGGTATTAGATGTGTTGGTGGAAAGATAGATGAATCTGAGATTGTTGCTAAAGTGCTTAGATCCCTGCTTGATTCTTACAAAGTCAAAGCTAGTGTTATTGAAGAGCTCCAGACTGTAACAAACATAACCAGAGATACATTGGTTGGTAAGCTGACTGCTTTTCAGTTGAGAAAATTTGGTGATGCCCTTCCTAAGGTTGAATCTGCATTTAAGGCTACTACTTCTGGAAGAGATGGACAGAGATATGATTCAGGTGAGAGTTCATCTAGAAAGGCATTCAAGTATGAGGATGAAATCAGATAGATTGAAGAAGAAGAAAGAGAGCTAGAAGAGCTAGAAGCACTTATTGTCAAAAGAGTACCGAGAGGAAAAGGTAAGTATGAAGGAAAATTACCTCTTAAATTATTTTCTTGCAATAAGATAGGTCATTTTGCATCAAGGTTTCTAGAAAGAGCTGCTAAACCAAGACATAACAAGCCTAGATTTCAAAAGAAGTGTTACTATGATGTTGATGAAGGTGTGACAGATGATGAATCTGATAAAGGAAATAGAAGTGATCTGATGAATGGGTATTTATTACTATCAAGGAAAATAATCATGTATCTATTGAATATGTTGGTTGTACAAATGTGGAGAAAGCCTTGGTTGCTCGAGTTGAATAAAAAGATGAATGGGTAATTGATAGTGGATGTTCGCATCATATGACAGGAGACAAAATTAAGTTTGTAAGCTTGGAAAAGTATGATGGTGGTGTTGTGAGATTTGGTGATAATATAGTTGGTGTGATCTGTGGAAGAGGTTGCATTTCTCTTGATGGTAAGCATATGTAATACTGATGATGTTTTGTATGTAGAAGGATTGAAGCATAATCTTTTTAGTGTTGGTCAAATGGTTGATAAGGGATACAATCTTCAGTTCAAGGATGGAAAGTGCGGAATATTGAGTTCCAAAAATTAAATTGCATCAGGTACAAAAACAAAAGGTAATATCTTTCACTTGATTGTTGCTAGTAAAAGTTGTTTGATTGCTCAAGTTCATGAAAGTTGGTTATGGCATAGGAGGTTGTGTCATGTTAAATTTGATAATATTGTCAAGATAAGTTCCACTAAGGCTGTGAGAGATCTACCTAAGTTGGTGAAACCTACCAATGCAATATGCAAGGAATGTCAATTGGGAAAGAAAACTAGGATTTCTTTTCGAAGTAAAAAGCATTGTTCAAATGAATTGTTAGAGCTTGTGCATACTGATCTATGTGGTCCCTCTAAGGTTAGAATTTTATAAGGTTACAGGTATTTCATGTTACTCATTGATGATTATTCTAGAATGGTATGGGTTACTTTCTCTTAAGGGAAAAATCTGAAGCACTGGAAAAGTTCAAGATCTTTAAAGCTATGGTTGAGATAGAGACAAGTTTGAAGATTAAATGTTTGAGATCAGATAGAGGTGGTGAATTCACTTCCAGTGAATTTAATACTTTGTGTGAAGAACATGGAATAAAGAGACAATTATCTGCACCGCAAACCCCTCAGCAAAATGGAGTTGTGGAAAGGAAGAACAGAACAATTGAAGATGTTTCTAGAACTATCATGTTGGAAGGAAATGTTCCTCATATCTATTGGAGAGAAGCCGCGAGTATTGTTGTGTACACACTCAACTAGATACAAATCAAAGGTGATACCGGTAAGACCCCTTTTGAGCTATGGACTAGTCAAAAGCCTACTGCTAAATACTTCAAGATATTTGGAAGTAGATGTTATATTAAGAGAGATGAAGACATAGGAAAGTTTGATGCTAGGAGTGATGAAGGTATCTTTCTAGGTTATGCTACTAAAAGTAAGGCCTGCCGTTGTTACAATAAAAGATTG
This sequence comes from Sequoia sempervirens, assembly GCA_007258455.2. Lineage (NCBI taxonomy): Eukaryota > Viridiplantae > Streptophyta > Pinopsida > Cupressales > Cupressaceae > Sequoia > Sequoia sempervirens. The sequence goes on along the minus strand of VDFB02000012.1, from coordinate 14,556,440 downwards.
AAGAAAATGGTTGAAAGTGAAAATGTTTAGGTTGATGAAGACTTTGGTACACTATCCAGAACCTATGGATATGACTTTGATGATCAGGATGACAGTTCAAACAAAGGAAAGCATGTTCAGAATACAAATCAAGTGCAAATCAATCCGGTAAATCAAGAAAATGAAGAAGGAGAAATTGGTGAAAGAGCAGAAGAAAGATCAGAAGAGCCTGAAGTTCAAGAAAATCCTAAGAAGACTCTGAGGTATGTAAGATTGAATCATTCAGAAGACTAGATTATAGGTGATAAGAACAAAGGTGTCCAGACTAGGAGAAAGATTGCAGAAGAGTATTGCTTGATTTCAAAGACTGAGCCTACTAGTGTGAATAAAGCATGTAAAGATGAGCATTGGATTGAAGTAATGAAAGAAGAGTTGAAACAGATTGAAAAGAATGATACATGGATTCTTGTTCCCAGACCTAAGGATAAGAATATCATTGGAACCAAATCCATTCTTTAGAAATAAACTGAATGAGCAAGGTGAAGTGGTTAGAAACAAAGCAAGACTGGTATGTAAAGGATATTCACAAATGGAAGAAATTGATTTTGAAGAGACCCTTTGCCCCTATTGCTAGAATTAAAGTTGTTAGATTATTTCTTTCCTATGTTGCTCACAAGAACTAAAAGTTTATCAGATGGATGTAAAATCAGCTTTTCTAAATGGTGAATTGGAAGAAGTGTATGTTGAGCAACCTAATGGATTCTAGTTGATTGATAAAGAAGATATGGTGTGACGGTTGAAGAAAGCATTGTATGGACTCAAGCAAGCCCCTAGAGCATGGTATACAAGATTGGACAAGTATTTGCTAAAGCTTGGATTTAACAAAGGTACTACAAATAGTAATTTGTATTTCAAGATTGATCATAATAAAGATTTGATTGTTGAAGTCTTTGTTGATGATATTATTTTTGGAGGAGATGATGCTTTGTGCATGAAGTTTTCTAATGAGATGCAGAATGAATTTGAGATGTCTATGATTGGTGAGATGAAATTCTTTCTAGGATTGCAAGTTACTCAGTTACATAAAGGGATTTTTATATCTCAGTCCAAGTATGTGAAGGAATTGTTGAAGAAGTTTGGTATGGAAGATTCAAAGCCATTTGGTACACCCATGGTGACTGGATGCAAGTTGACAACAAAATGTGATTCTCTAAAGTAAAATCAGACAAGATATAGATCAATGATTGGTGGATTGTTGTACTTAACTCAAACTAGGCCTAATATCATGAATGTTGTATGTATTGTTGCAATATTTCAAGCTAATCCGAAAGAATCTCATGTGACTGTTGTGAAGATAATTTTCAAATACTTGAAGGGAACTGTTGATCTTGGCCTATGGTATCCTAAAGATGATGATCTTACTTTGAGTTCTTTTACTGATGTTGACTAGGCAGGAGATGTGAATGACAGAAAAAGTACTAGTGGTGGAGCATTTTTCTTGGGTAAGAAGCTAATTTCATGGTTAACAAAGAAGTAGAATGTCATTTCCTTGTCTACTGCAGAGGCCAAATACACAATTTCTTATGCTAATAATTGTACTCAAGTCCTGTGGATGAAATAGATGATGAAGGATATCATAATTATATATGATGAGCCTATTGCTATATTCTATGATAACTCAAGTGCTATTAACATTTCCAAGAATTTGGTGCTACATTCAAGAAAAAAGCATATATCTATCAAATTTCACTTTTTGAGGGAGAAGGTAAGTGAAAAGGAAGTCAGATTGGAGTATGTGCCTACTAAGGAGCAGATTGCAAACATCTTTACCAAGTTGTTGCCTAAGGATACTTTTGAGTATCTCAAAGGGAAGTTAGGGGTGATTAGCCCTCCTAATCAGAACTAAGGATGCATTGCATTGCATCAGTCTGTGCATTTCATAGTCATATCTTGTCTCAGATTGATGTTGTGGTGGCTGCTACTCAAGTGGAGTAGTCAAATGTTCAGAAATTCAGATATGTGGTTTAGAGCATAGAGAAATTTGTCATTGATGTCAAAGGGGGAGAAGATTCATGTGAAAAACTTGTGATTGTATGAGGAGAAGAGCCTTATGGGGAGAAATATTATGTGAAAGTGTTGAGGAGAAGATGAGTCAAAACCTAAGTAGGAGTTAGTTGTGTTGATGGTTTTTTTCACATCATGTGTTGCCATCAATGCCAAAGGGGGATATTGTTGGATGTTGTGGTTGTGTTGATGATATGTGGTTGTCATTGATGTCAACACTATTAGCATAAATGTATTTGAAGTTGTATATGTCGAGGATATTGAGAAAATTGTAATAAATGAGTTCCAGGTTGTCAGTGGTGAAATGAAGTTCAGTATGGTGGTATTTTTGTATGTTGTTGATCAGAGGTTGTGGACTAAAGGGTTTTTTGCTGAGTGTATCTATTTTATCCACGTTGAATTTTAGAGATCCACATGAAGATTTGATCGAGTTATGAAGATTTACATTCAGACAATTTTTTTGTTTCTTCAGTTGGTGTTCCCGATTGAAGATGATGCTATTTCAGTTAGTTCAGTTGTTTTGGATGCTTCTCTTGTGATTCGTGATGCTTGTGGATGTTTCTGGATCATTCTCTATCTTTGTTTCATGTCTGAATTGATCGTTGTGATTGTGATTGGTGATTTTCTCTTGCGTGTTCATGTTTTTCTTGTTCTTGGCCGACATAGTGTTTGTAGCATGTTGTGGATCTTCGAGGAGAAATTAATTGAAGTGTCTTCATGTTGGAGATGTTGATTTGGGTCCTCACTAAGTTGTGGCCAACCTTGGTTGATTCTCATTGATAATATTTAATGTTTTGGGCTGACAATTTATATTCATTTTATTATTTCTTTGTGGCCGACTTGTGGTGATGAAATTTCATGTTGTGGATATATAAGAGTGATTGTTTATTCGAATTTAAGTGTGAAAAAGGTGTTCTTTTTTGTGTGTGCGTGAATAATGTTCTAAATCATTTGAAGGAAAAGTAGAGTGTGAAGAATTGTGAAGAAGTGTGAAGAAGAGTGAAGAAGAGTGAAGAAGTGTTCATGCGCTTAATTGGAACTGTATTCAAGCATTAGTAAATGCTATTTTCTCATTTCAAAATCTGGATGGCTTTAATCTGAATCTATTTGTAAGACAGTGTGTCTTCCTTTGTAATTGAGCAGTGATCTCTAGGCAGTGTGTCTAAATGCATGTGCATTCCCCATATTTCATTTTCATTATACTTTCAATAGGGTATAATCTTGTGGACTAACCTCCACCATGGTTTTTCCCCTAACAGGGTTTCCATGTAAAAAATCTTGGTGTTATGTGTGTTTCTGATGTGTTGATTTATGTTTTCATGGTTAATAATCAAATCAAAAAATAAGGTTAATAAGTTGAATAAGTTTTCCCTTGTATTGCTTAAGTTAATATTCCTTTTGTGTGCTTCTGTGTGTGTGTGTGAATAATGTTCTAAAGGTGTGCTTTTGTCTAATAATTTGAATAAGGTTAATATTCCTTAAGGTGAATATTAAACTTATTCAACTTATTCAACTTATTCAACTGTATTGCTTAACTTTGTATTCCTTCTATGTGATTTTGTGTGTGTGCGCGAATAATGTTCTAAAGGTGTGCTTATGTCTGATATGTTCACAATTTTTCCTCTAATCACTATCAAAGCTTCAAAATATAAATATAAGGATAACAAAGGTAGATCAATTAAGATAGTTTATTATGTTACAAAAGATGCTAGTATATCTAATGATGAATATGATTGCCTTGGTGTGAGGATAATGAATGCTTGTTCATGGCTCTAAATGATTGAACTAATTCTACTAACTCTGAGATATGTATGAAGGAAAGTGCTCTAAAAACAAGTCATAATATTGAAGGAGAAATGGTGCCAATTCTTTTCATGCTAGAAAAGAGAAGAATAACTGGATCATTGATAGTGGATGCTGAAATCACATGACTAGTGATAAGAATAAGTTCGTTAAACTTGAGAAATTTGAAGGAGGTCTTGTTAAGTTTGTGATGATACATCTACTTAGATATGTGGAAAAGGTTCAATCAATTTTGATGGAAAGCATAATACAGATGATGTTATTTATGTTAAGGGTCTCTGGCATAACCTTTTGAGTGTAGGACATATGTGTAGCAAAGGATATAACCTTGTATTTTAGGATGATGGTTGTGAGATCAGAAAAAGCTTTGGAACTCTAGTTGCTGCAAGAAGAAGGATAGATGGAAACTTTTATCAGCTCAAAGGTGCTAATGGGGTGTGTGCACCAATCTGTGACAAAAAAAAGGTGCCACATTGGGTAAAAAAACAAAACTATGCATTTGGCGAGCACAAAATTATGCAAGTGCCAAATTTGGCGAGCGCCTTTGGTGAGCGATAAAATTACATTAAAAAAAAGGTCATTTTTAACTCATATTTTCTACAACCTATGACTATTGCTCTCATTTTGTGCCCTTCCAACTCACGCTCACCAAAAGAAGATAGATTTTTTCTTATGATTCTTCACGAGGATGCTACCAAGATGTTAGAGAGGTAAAAGAGATTGCAGAGTTATGTATTTCTATTGCTTTAGTTTCAAATTTGAATTAAAATGTATATTGAAATAGGTTTTTTAAATAAACTTTGTTTTAATTTCCAAGAAATTAATCTCCACCTCCAAACATTGATAATTCATAATCACCCCCTCATGAAGACCCTCCTGAACAAGAAGAACCTCAAAACCCTCCCTCAATTCATAGGAATTTACAAGAAACACAAGAAAATATTTTAAATGAAATTGAAAACAACAAAAGAGAGCTTGAACGGTTGATTGGAAGATTAAATGAGCATTTTGCAACCCGCACTTATACGAGAGGCATTGCCAATTTTCTCAAATTGATTGTATCACATGTAGGAGAAATGAGTGAGCAAATAATTTTTTGGTCAAATAAGAGGGATAAAATAAAACAATTTTATGCTAGTGGACTTTCATATGCACAAGTGAAGAAAGAAAAAATCAGCAAAGCCAACTTGTGTTTCCTTTTTACATACCCAAGAACTAAGGCATCTTTATCACATGCATGCAGGATGTTCCCCATCCATTGGTGTTACCATGAATTAATAAAAAATATGTTTTATGAGTAGTAGTGGATGGTTTTTGACCAACCTCCATGCAATAACTATGAGTTACCACAGTATTTTTTGTGGAAACTCTATTGTGAGTTTGTCCTCAATAAGGTGCCAAATTATTTTACATTTTAGACTTTCAAGGTAGAGGTGGGGGCTCCACACATGATAAAGTGGGTGCACGACATAATCCACAATTGGAACCGAGACCCTTGGCCAAACCCATGGTGGAGCATGTCGTCGTTCCTCCCGTTGTGAAGGAAAATATCGAGGTGAACACACCGGAGTCCATTATCTTGCTCACTCAGAGCATTGTACAGTGTGTGAGGCCTCTAGTAGAGCCTGATGTGGATGAGACTTCTAGGACCAAAGTTCCGCTCTTATAGTGTTGTTTGCATGTATGATGGTGAGAGTTCTTGGGATGTAGCTACACAACATACATCAATTGTTTGAGCAGATGGTTATGACAGATTCATTATTGAATGAAACATTCGACATTGATTCTCAATTTAAATTCAGCAAGTTCATTTAATTTTTTTTATTAAATTCTATTTTAAAATGTAGGAATAACTAAATTAGTAGAATCAATATGATGAAAATTCAAGGTCAGAGTGTTCATGATACATGCACCATTCCTATAGACCCTTATTTTCTTTCAACATTGAGTCCACTAGTATGCAACTAGTATTAAAGAAATAATTATTGCATGTGAATAGTTGAATGTTATTTGAATTATTGTCTCATAACATGCTTTAGATGTCAGATAGTTTGTTGGTGGACCTTTGACCTCTACACCTCGCTATTCACATCCTCAAACAACTTTCACTCAAGTAACCTGTATTCATTAATGGTGTTGGAAAACAATGTTAGCTAGTTTTGGTAACTTTACGTGCACAAATCTAAAATAATGCTTGAAACTACATGATTTTAGATAACTAGGTTCTTTAAAGTGATGGGTGCAGGAAAATTTATTAGTATTTTAAATAATGCATCATATATTTTGGCTTTGAACTCGTCATTTTCACTTTCCTTTCAATCTCAAACCCTTTCACATATTAATTTTTCTATCATATAGCTTTGCCTTTCATGACAGTGTTTGCTTTACAATTGAAAACTGTCATTTTCATTGTTTGAGATCAATCCATGTAACTCATTCAACTGGCATCTATCTGTAGCGACATTATAATTCATTGTATTATGTGATTGTGTTTTCAAATCTCAAGGGCATGCCATAAGATTGCACATTCTCTAATACCATTGACATGGTTGTAGCCTCTTCATTTTCCTTCACCAAGCATGTTTCAAGGATTATCTTGATTTCTTTACTAGCATTCTCAATTCTATCTTCCCAAGATTCTGTTAGGAGATTATTTCTGAGATTTGAACTTTAGATTCATTTTCCTCTAGTTTTCTACCTAGCCTTTCAATCTCATGTTTGTGTTGTAGAAGGCATTTTATTCATGCTCATGTGCCCAAGCTCCATAAACTCATTTTACTTACATTCATAATCTTCAAACTTCTATTTGAATTTATCTCTTAATATCCTGGTGTTATCTTCACTCTTGAGTTGCATTTGAGCCTTTGTCTTCTTCATTCTTTTCATTTCTTCAATCTTCATTCTCAATTAGTTAAACTTCTTCTTCCTGTTCCAATTTCCTTTTCAATGCTTGTTGCTCTATCTTTGGTGACTATGGATGCGTATTACTTCTCAGCAAACAACACTACCTCAACCTCTTTTGAGTTTAATATGTTCTCAAAACCTTGAAGATGTCTCATTTTGACTATCTATTCTACTCTATCCTAGAGATAACTTCTCACTATCTTTATCCCTTTATGGAATTGCTACCCTTTATCTATATTATGATAGTATTTTCTTCCTATTTATGACTATCCACCATCATATCTCATAGTCTATTTACCATTACCACTAGAAAACCTCATGTAGTGTCCATTTACCATTCTTTATGAACATGATTGGGAGTCTCTCCTTGTCTATTAAGAGGCTTGTATTGGGCCAAGATGGCTCTAATTTTTTAGTCCATATACAATCTAATGTTGTTTGCAAGGACTGTCAAATTGGGAAGCAAGCTCTAGAAAGAGTTTCAAATTCATAGAACAATCTATTACCGGTCCTTTGGAGTTGGTGCATACAGACCTTTGTGGACCTACCATAATAATTAAGGTGATAGGTATTTCATGCTATTGATTGATTATTACTCTAGAATGACTTGTGTTACTTTTCTCAAAGAAAAATCAAAAGCTCTAGATAAGTTTAAGGAATTTAAAGCTATGGTTGAGAATGAATGGATATGAGAATCAACTTTTTGAGATCTGATAGAGGTGGAGAATTCACCTCCAATGAGTTTAACATTTTCAGTGAAGTTCAAGGAATAAAGAGTCATTTGTTAGCCCCTAGGGGTCCTCAGAAAAATGGAGTGATTGAAAGAAATAATAGGATTGTTCAGGAAGCAACAAGAACAATGATGAGAGAAGAAAACCTCTCAGAAGTCTACTATAGAGAAGCAACTCATATTGCAATCTACATGCTTAACAGAGCACAAAATAGTTCAAAGACTCCCTATGAGTTGTGGTATGGAAGGAATCCTACTATCAAATATTTCAGAGTGTTTGGAATCAAATGCTATATCAAAAGAGATGAAGAAAGCCTAGGAAAATTTGATGCTAGATCTATTGAAGGAATCTTCCATGGATATTCTACAAAAAGCAAAGCTTACTGGTGCTACAAGAGGCTGAAAATAATTATTGAAAGTGCATGTGTTAAGGTGGATGAAGATATACATAAAAATTTAATGATGATATATGGGTATGAATTAGATGGGTACTCATGCAAAGAAGAAGAAAAATATAAAGTAAAGAAAAATAAAGTATAGGTTGAAGAGGAAGAATCTTTGAAAAGGATCCCTAAAACCCCTAAGTATGTGTAGAAGAATCATTCTAAAGATCAAATCATTGGTGACAAAATCAGAGGTGTATTAGCAAGAATAAAGGCTATCATGATAGAAGAACAAGTAAACTTGTGTTTACTTTCCAAATTTGAACCTAAAATAGTGGGTGAAGCATGCAAAGATGAGTATTGGATCAAGTCTATGGAAGAAGAACTAATGCAGATTGAGAAAATTTGGACTTGGGAACTTGTCTCAAGACCAACAAACAAGAATGTGATTGGAACTAAGTGGGCCTTCCAGAATAAGCTAAATGAGAATAGAAAAGTTATTATGAATAAGGAAAGGCTTGTGTGTAAAGGTTACTCGCAAGTGGAAGGAATAGAGTTTGAGGAGATATTTTCTCTAATGTCAAGGATGGAAGATATTAGGATGTTTTTATATTTTGCAACATAGAAGGATTTCAAAGTATATTAAATGGATGTGAAGTCTACATTCTTGAATAGTGAGCTCAAAGAAGAATTTTATACCGAACAACTAGAAGGATTTCAGATATTAGATAACCCTAATGTGGTTTGTAGATTGAAGAAGGAATTTTATGGACTCAAGAAAGCTCCTAGAGCTTAGAATGCAAGATTGGATAGATACTTATTGCAACAAGGATTCAATAAAGGTACTACATGTATATGAAAATCTTTATTTTAAGGTTGAAAAAGATCAAATATTGATTGTGGTTTGGTATGTTGATGATATAATCTTTAGAGGAAATGAAAGAATGTGCAAGAGATTTACAAAATAGATGTAAAATGAGTTTGAAATGTCAATGTTTAAGGAGATGAATTTCTTCCTTGGACTGTAAATCAATCAAACAGAAAAAGGTATATTCATTTCATAATCAAAATATGTTAAAGAAATGTTGAAGAAGTTTGGAATAAAATACTCTAAACTTGTATCTACTCCTATGGTTACTAGTTGCAAGTTGAGAAAGAATGATGAATCTCCTAAGCTTGGTCAATGAAAGTATAGATCAATGATTGGAGAATTTATGTATCTAACTATTACCTAACTACATATCATGCATACATTTTTCCTTGTGGATAGATTCTAAGAAGATCCCAAAGAATCACATGTGGCAGCAATGAAGAGAATATTTAGATACTTGAAGGGTACTCTAGAACATGGCTTGTGGTATCTAAAGGATACTAATTTCTCTCTGGGTGCTTATATTGATGTAGATTGGGAAGGTTGTGTGGATGATATAAAAAGTACAAGTGGTGGTGTATTATTTCTTGGAAATAGGTTGGTGTCTTAGCTAAGAAAAAAGAAGGATTCGGTGTCATTGTCTACTGTAGAAGCATAATATATTGTGGTAGCATCTTGTTGCACACAAGTGTTGTGGATGAAGCAGACATTGAAGGATATCATAGTAGTATATGATGAAACTATTTCTATCTCTTGTGATAATGCAAGTGCTATTAACATTTCAAAGAATCCAGTAATGTATTCAAGGACAAAGAATATTTCAATCTGGTATCGCTTTTTGAGAGAGAAGGTTATAGAGAATGAGGTGAAGTTAGAGTATGTGCCTACAAAGGATCAAGTTGTAGATATCTTCACAAAGGCTTTTCCTAAGGATAATTTTGAGTATCTCCACAAGAAGTTAGGGGTTATTACCCCCCCTTTCAATTAGATGCATAAGGTTATGCATCTTTCTAGTTAATTCCAAGATTCATTCCGTATTCTTGACTGATGTTGGTGGCTACCTCTCAAGGGGAGTAGGTAGTAGCATTGTTGGTTGTTGCAATTATGGGAAGTAAGTATTGTCATTGTGCGGTATACAGGTGTTTTCCTTTGTTAGCTGATATGTGTAGTAGTTGCTAGTTGGTGCACTATGGTGTGTACTCCTAAGGGGGAGTGTACAAAGAAGGTATGAAGAAAATAGAGTGTAGTAGAAGAAAAGGAAGTTGCAGAGTAGATACATGTGTGATCGATGCCAAAGGGAATGTTGCTCTTTGAATTTTTTGTCAAAGGGGGAGAGATCTAACTAAAAAAACCAAATCCATATGAAGTAAGGGAGAGAAAGAGAAAGTGTTGGAGAGGATAGATGCTTGTGTAAGGGGGAGAAGTGTGTACTCTTGTGTATAGTATGTGTTGGTGATCAGAGCTATTGCTTTTGTTGTTAGTGGTTTTTCATATATTGTGTTACCATTAATGATAAAGTGGGAGATTATTGGAAGTATATGCAATTTGTATTGTCATTGATGTTAACAGATATATGTTGTTGCATTGATGTCAACCTTAGATTTTCTTTGATTTGATATATTATGTTGTCATTACTGGTCACACTGGTGTCAACCTCTAGTATTTCCTTGATAAGCATGTGTGTGGTTGAATTATTGTAGTGTAGTTCATTTTTTGGTGATGAGAAAGTGATTCAAATGATGAAATTATGTTTGTGGTGCTTGGTTTCCAAGTGCTTTCGAGAAAATTTGAATAAAAGAGGAGACCATGTGGTAAAGAGTGTTCATTATAACAACTCAATAGTGTTCTAGTTTCTACTCTGCATTTCTGTTGTATTCAAGATCCTCTTATGTGGTTCATATATTTTGATTAGAGGTGTTCAGAGGTGTTATATATAGAGTTTCTTGTACTAGATCATTGTGCAAAAAAAATTGTATTCAATAGTGTGTGAACTATGAAAGTTGTGTTGTCTAAGAGAAATGGTTTTGCTCCACATTTCTCCACAATATGGTTTCTGGTCTTGTGGATCTGAGGGTGTGCTTACATTTCTCATGTATATATCTTCAATCTGAGTTGTTTGAAGGTTAGTGCTCTGCAAGGTTGGATTCATGTGTTACTTTATGTGGAAGGTTAACTAGGTGTACAGGATGAGTTTGTTCTTTAGGTGAAAGTTGTTGCGAAAGGTTTTGTTGTATTTTAGGGTGTTTTTGAAATATTCCAAATTATTTTTGAGTGTTGTGTGTTGTTTGCAAGCTGTCTTTGGATAAAAGGAAGTGTTTAGTTAAATGTCTAATGGTGTTAACATAGGTTTGACTGACCTTGGGTGTTTATACTAATTGTGGATATGCTTCAATGTTTTTGGAAGCATGTTATGGCATGTATATGAGGATTTAGGTGCGAATTAAGGTGTGATGTGGTCTACTTTCATTTCTCTCCACCACAGGAATGCTTAGTGCTTACCTAATTTGAATTTGCACAATTGAGGTGCATAGCCCACCTTGTAAATTGTTTTCAAGGTTGAAGATGGTATATATGGGTAAGTGAAAAAAGACAGTGGGCCAAAAAGTGGCCAATTTACTTTTTCATCCTGAAATAGTGAAACTGTGAGCGTGTTATAGTAAAATGCACTCACATTATTAATTCGAAGACATGTCTAGCATCCCTACCAAGGAGACTACCAAAGCTAAAGCATGACCCCCGACATCTTCCCCAACGGATTATCTGCATTCTATCTACTTGCTTCCTAGATAGAATGTCCCTTTAAGTTTTCCTTCGTACAGTATAGTCTTTATTATCAATAAGCACTTTGTAAGCCTTGTAACATTCTTTTCTAAAAAGAAGAATGTACTCTATTTATTTCTTAAACTTAAATTAGGGTTTAATTGAATAAGTAGAAAGGATTAAATGATATATATAATCATGTTGCATCACAATTGAGAATTATAATGGTAAAAATTTCATATTTTGTTTTTAGATTCATTTTAGTTGGGTTATTTGTTATGGAATGATAAATGTATGAGTGTTATAATTTTGTTAAAAATTGGCACATAAATCAATTTATATCTATTTCAATTTGCACTCATTCTTAAGAACAAGTTTTATCCTTCAATTTTACATATTTCTAGTCTTTATTCAAATTTGCAATTTACATAAATGATTTAGGTCACTTATGCAATCTCAAAAATGATACTTGATTTTTCACATTTTAAATTTGAATTTAGGCAAATTGTTTTATGTCCACTTAGCCATTATGTGTTGACTTGAAGAGTAAAATATTTTACTTACATGTTTGGAATTTTATTTAAAGACTAACCTTAATTCATTTAAATATCTAAGGGATCTATAAAATGATCATTTATTTAACACATCAAAGAGCTTAAAATAATTATTTAGTGGTATTAGCACTCTATCAACATAATAGGGCATATTGCATGACTGGTTATTATCTTTAAATATTTTTTCAATTCATTAACTTAACATCCTTACATGACAAGAGGGAGAAATTTCTTATCATGTGCAAAATTCCAACCATACAAATAGGCTTTTTACGTATGTAAAAAAGTAAAGGTGGACTATTTTCAAAACTAAAAGTTGTTATTGGTCACATTTGTGTAGAACGATCATATTTGCAATTGCAAGAGTATGTTTGCATTTGTGGAATTAATCCATCTAGAGAAAAAAATTAACTAATTCAAATTCAATCATCTACCATGTCCAAATTTTCTATTGTAGAAATGAATCTATTTGACACACCTAGAAGATTTTGTTTCTACATGTTAAATATTTAATTCTTTATCTATCACAACTTATTTTTTTAAGTATTTATCTACTATTTTTTTTAATTGAATTATCATAAGCTTTTAAATAGAGGTATTTTATTTTATTACATTCTCATAAACCCATCCATTCTTACACTGCCTTACATTTTATTCATTTTGTTTAAGATTTTCAAATATGATCAATATATTTATCTATCAAAATACTACGGGCTCTAAATAAATTTAAAATTAAATAGAAAAATAACATAATATCATTACAATATTATATTTATAAAAAAATTACCATTACAATATTATAACTTAACTCGTTTCACATGAAAGATGTGTACTATATGGCTCTAGGAACCTAGAAAATTCACCACCAACAATTCACCACGGGAAAATTCACTATCAACAATTCATTGCAGGAAAATTCACTACCATGACAAATTCACCTCATGGAAAATTCATCACCAGCAATTCATGGTGGTGAATTTTCCATGAGGTGAATTTTTCATGGCGATGAATTTTCCCACGAGGAATTGTTGGCAGTGAATTTTTCGATGGTGAATTTGTCTGATGTCGTACTATATAATTTAGATATTGTAATGGCCTCAAACCAAACCATCTATTATGTACAAACAATATAAAATTTCCTATCAATTAAAAATATAGCACACCAAATACATAAACTCTTCCATACCTTGTCTCATGATGAAATGCCTTATTATCTTCTATTCATGATGGAACTTCCTTGACAACTTCTAGTTACATGTTTGATAACTCCAAGTAGTGAATGATTTGATTTGTGTATAAAGTAATCTTAATATTGTAAAGCAGTGGAATCTTCATCTATGGGGCCTCTTATTTTCGTCATAATTATTCCTCTACCAGCCAATAGTTCAAACAGAGTAGCAATTATCAATTTGTAGACACCTAAAATTGTCTGAGAGCGTCACACACCCCTAATTCACCTTTTAACATTATTTTCCTCATTATCCCCCAATTCTTCATTTTAATTAAACAATTTCCAATTATTTGATTAAATTTACTATTTTCCTCTATTAATTGAATAATTAATGTTATTTGATTAACTCATCATTCTTCATCATTTTCTCACTAATATCCCCTAATTAAATGGGGTTTGACCAAGGAAAACCCCTATTCCACTAACAAAACAACATTTTTCTTCTCCTTCAATGTGTATTACATGTATTAGGTTGAAGATCAATTGGAGTTGCAAAAGTTACAAAAGTTGTCATAAGAAGTTGTCAAGGCTCACGAAAACTCAGATCTAGAGCAAGATATCCAACTTATTTACATGAAACCAGTGGGAAAGTGCTTATTTAATCCATCTTCATAGACTCACAAAGTTTCAGTTCAAAATTTTTCTCCTAGGACACTTTTCACATTTTTGGGACAATTTGCAACTGTATGGGTGTATGAGTCCCAGTATAGCCCATTTGCTAGATTTCTGCAGATCCAGATAAGTCACTAGAAGATTCCATATTATGCCCAGATTCCTATAGAATAACTAAATCGCCCAACCTAGTGTATGAGTCCCAATGCACTTTAAAACATAAATTTCTAGGGTTTTTCAGACCTTATTTTTACATCTTCATTCTTCTAAGTACCCTTTTGTTTCATTCTCTTTTTTCAATCTAATTTCATGCTCTTAAGTTTCTAGGATTTAGTGCATTAGTGTTTTCATTTCTCCTTTGAAGCTTCATTTAATGGTGAACCCCCATTTAATCAAACCCAAGGAAACCACCCCAATTCCTTCCCTCAATTGAGTCACTTGGTTGAGGGATCTTGGTTTCCTAATGAACTAAGTGTGAAATAGGTCCTCCTAGTTCCATCTCTTGAAAGGTGGAACACTATTTCCTTTGGTTCATTTTGGTGAACCCAACGTTTGGACCCTTTATTTCTGATTCAAGGAGAACATTGTATTCCTAGATCTAGATTGCATTAAATTTGTATTAGACTTGCATTAGACTTGCATTAGTTAATTTTCATTTAGGGCTTCTAAACATTGCATAAGTGAAAAGTGCATATAGGTTGTATTTTTGCATCTTAAATCATTCAATTTCATTGAAAATCTATAATTGCAAACAGTCGAGTCAACATACAACCTAGACACCCTAGAATCAACTCATAATTTATTGATTCAGGTTTAGAAATCCTAATTAGGACTCATTCACCCATTTGGGCGATTTAGTCCTGGTATAGGTCTTTTCTCCTAATTTCTAGGTATTTTGTGTTGTATATTTTTCACTATTTGAACCTATCAAAAACCCTAAGCAAGACTCATATTCCCATCTGGTCGAATGAGTCCTTGGAGGCCAAAAAATCAACTTTTTTGAGCTTGTTTGTGCTTTTTTGTACTTCCTAGGCTTGTTGGTAACCTATTGTATCAGTTTGGAAAGTTTCAGGAATTTCTATCTAGGTCAAATCATCCATTTAATGTAGTCATTTTTAAAAAAGCATTTCAAAAATTTATTTTAGTATGACAAATCATTAGATCTGGTGAATTTGTTTACATTTTGAAGCATTGCATAAGTTGGATAGATCACTTTATACAATGTTAGTATCTTTCCTTTCCAAGTATGCCACAAAAAGTTAATCAATAAGCATGTTAGTCATTCATCCAATATATTTCCTAGTTATGAGAGTCTTTTAGTGCAAGAAAGGGAAAATGTTGATTCCTTCCTTAATTCCACACCCACTCCTATCGTCCTATTTGTGAGAATGATGTGATAGAAGAAGATGCAAGCATAGACAATCATGAAACTCATAGTTGTTCTTCTTCTAATACCTCTCCTACTAGTGATGAAGGTATCTTGGTGAAAGAAGATGCAATCATTGAGAATCATGAAATTCTTGCTTGTCCTTATCCTTCTCCCCCTGGGTAAGATATTATGACACAAGAATATGATATCATTGCCACTACTTTACTTATTCTAAATTCATCTCTCAACACCTCCCCTACTTGTGAGAATGCTTTAGTGGAAGAGGATACAATCATGAACTATCATAAAAATCACATTTGTGAGGAGGACATGTGGGTGTGAAAAGATCCAACAATTGAGAGCTATGACAATCCTACCTCTCTCACTTGGGAAGACATTATAGGACATGGGGATGTAATTGTAGATAACCATGATAATCACATTTGTTCTTCTCCTAATATCTTTCCTAGTTGTGAAGAAGATAGTTTAGTGTTAGAAGATACACTTATTGAGAGTCATGAAAATCTCATTTCTCCCTTTCCTAATGCTCCTACCATTTGGAGAGATCTATTTGAACAAAAGGATCCAATCATTGGTAAGCATGACAATGATGGTTGTTCCTCTCTTCATGCCTCCCCTATTGGTGATGAAGTTAATTTACAAAATCTAATCATGGAATGTGATGAACATCTTGTTTGCTCCTCTCCTAAAATCCCTCCTACTAAGATAGATGTTATGGCACAAGAGAATGAGACCTTAGAGAAAAAGGATGAAATCATGGACAATCATAATAATCAAATTCAGTCTTCTCCTAATATCTCTACTATTGCTAAAGAAGATATTTTGATGTTAGAAAATCCAATCAATGAGAGTTGTGAGAATCTTATTGAAAAAGAGAATGTCATCATTGATAAGAAATAAAATTCAACCACTGATAATTCCCTTACTTGTGATTAAGTCATTTTAAAAGAACCAACCTTTGAATTTCATGAACATCTAGGTTGTAGTTCTCCTAAAAAACTCACCCACTATGGTAGATATCATGGTATAATATAATGATAGAATTGATGCATGTCTTTCAAAAAATAGTGATGTGACTTCCTTAGATGAATATGATGAAGTGACATTAGACTCCCCTTCACTGATAAATCATGAAAATAAGGATAAATCTTTTGAGGTTATGCACATTAGATATCCCTTGAAATACTTTCTTGAGCATAAACTTATCCTTTATCCACCCTCAAACCAACCACAAACTCAAAACAAACTCATCCTCATCCTCGAACCACCTAATAATAATATGCCGTAGTCGAGTTACAATATTTTTTCTCATACGTATAACACTATAAACAATTTGCAACAAAGACAAACAACTCCAAAATCCCCTCCCATTACCTCAACCTATCTTGCGTAGTGCCCCTCATTTTCCTTTATATAATAGAAAGGAGTATGATCGTGTTGAAAAAATTAAGAAAACTCCTGCTAAGATATCATTATGGGACCTTATTCAAGCCTCCCCTCATTATCATGACATGATTCAAAGTGCCTTACAACAAGTTCCTACCCCCCTAATGTGCAGTCAAATGATGTGGCAACTCAAATTCATGATATAACTCCGATCAACTTAGACATTACTTTCCATCAAGATGAGTTACCTCCTTTGGAAGTGAAAAAAATGAAGCTTTCATGATAATAGATATCTTCAATAGGACAGGGATAAAGTGAACCCTTGTTGACAATGGCTCAACCCTTAATGTGTGTAGTGTAACCCTTTTGGATAAACTTGGCATAGATAAATCAAGAATTGAACCTGATTCCTTATCCTTCCAAGGATTTGACAATGTAGGAAAATAGTTACTACTTGGAGTGATCACATTACCTATTACAGTTGAAAAAGTTACATTACAAAATCCTATCCATGTTATGCCTCATGATCTTTCATACAATCTCCTTTTAGGAAGACCATGAATTCATGAGATGCATGTGGTGCCTTCAACTCTTCATCATAAAATGAAGTATGTCTACAATAAAAAAATTTACATAGCCAAAGTCAATCTTGCACCTTACAATGTTTTACAACTTGAAAAAGACAAAGAAAATCCATTGAAAACATTGACATCAACTAAACAAGTGGAACTCATGCAAGAGAAAGAAAAAGAAAATCATATTGAAAAAGTCACGAAGTTATTGAAAGATGATTGGGGTTCCTAAGATTTAACACCAACATTCATGGGTGAATACAAGATCATAAACAAAGAGTCTAAAAGGGGAAAAGAAAAAGCGGTAATGTCAAAACAAAATTCAAAAGCATCCACCTCAACCACTTTAGAAGAAGAAGTAAATTACACAACAAAATTTGATGAAGTTGATTATGAGCAACCACCGAATCCGAAAGAAATGAAAAATATTTATGGAAGAGGTTATGAACTTATGAAACAACGTGGGTATAGTGGAAAATGATGTGGTGCTAGAGAAAAACATATCCATGTCCCTATAGAGCCTAACACGCAAGAAATAACTAATGGTCTTGATTATTGTCCCTCGAAAGAAACAAACAAACCTTCAATCAATATCAACACTATAACAAAAGATTCTTCTAAACCAAATTTAACATTAGTGCATCCTAAATTGATCGAAACTAGTGGTCTTGGTTACTGTCCTTCGAAAGAAATGAAAGAAACAAAGAAGTCTTCGGTTAACATTAATGTCATCACACAAAACACTCCTAAGACATGTCTTAGTAACGATTGGAGTTCATTATATTTTACACCCTCCTATAAAGGAGAGAACAAAATCTCGCAATCTAAAGAGCCTTGTGTAAGTATGACACCTAATACTAAGCAAGAGATATCTTTGTGGACAGCATGCCTTAAGTTGGCTTGCATGTGACATACTTTCTTCCTATGTTTAGCATTTCAATTTGGGGGCAACCCCTTATTCATGATGTGGTTTTATTTGAGAACATATAATTTGGCATAACACTTTCTGAATAAGCTCTCATGTCTTCTTCATCGGCTACTTTAAAGCATATTGCTCATAGAAATGGTGTTAGCAATTGCTTTAAAGTGGGGGCACACATTGACATTTCTCATGTTTCATTGTGTGATTTTCTTTCTTCTCATGATGTGTCCTTTTCTTGGTGGTGTCATTGGGTTTGATTTCCTCTGAGAGAGTGAATTCCTTTGATTTTTCCTCTCTTGGAGACATTAGGCACGATGTTCCCTAAGAAGAGACCTTACATGAATTAAGCAAAGATCCCTTTGAACAATCCTTTACATGCATAAATGTTCATAGGTGCTTAATGTAGCTTGTTGGGCCTTGTGAAGCTCGGAGTTTCATTTTGTGGTGCCCTATTGAAGTTATCAGAGGGATAACTTTGGTATGATTAGTATAATGAGAAGCCTAAATGTGGGCATGACTTTCTCATCTTATGGTGAGAAATCGATACAGAGGCATGACTTTCTCACTAAGCCACCCTTTTTGGATACTCACCCAGTAGACAACCTAAATTTTTGTTGCCTCAGTGTGAGCATGCATTTTGGACAAACAATTGAGGCTTGATCCACATCATGTTGGACAAACAGTCAAGGCTTGATCCACTCCTTTTTATCTTTATTTTTCTTTTTATATTTTTATTTTTGTTAGTCATTGACATTGTATGTTTGTGTATCTTGATGTTACATATTATATGATGAGTTAAAAATAACCTCATCAATATAATGAACTAAATACCTTACCTCACATCTTCCAGCTACCTTTACCTTGTCAATTAATTGTCTTTGGGATTATTAATTGCTTGCTTTCTATGAAAATTTGTATAAACTTTATTTCTTGAAATTAATTGAAATAATCTAACCCACGCTGACATAATGGTATAGTTCCTAAGTATTGTACAGGTTAATAAGAGCAATCAGTCATCATGCCAGCCAAATGGATTCAACACAGACCTCAACATGATTGAAGACAGGCTCTAGAAAATAGAAGGCCAAAACTTTAGGGGAATGCATGGTGGACTGAGTCCTAGAAGTTTTCTATTATTTTCAGTTTAAAGACTTTATGGCTCATCTCGAGCCTTTTAATGCTTTATGTTGTGGACTTTAAGTCCGTTAGTTTGTTAAATTCAGTTATCTATTTTCATATAGGATTTTGTTAGCTATTTTTATATAAATATGTAATCATCAAAAGAAATATACAGAGAGATATTGTTATGCTACCATAATACATTCTTAAGTTATGTTTCTGAGATATACTTTCAATATGAATTTAAAGCAAGTTTTTCCCATCTCATTCTGAGTTGTTAGTATTGTGAATGGTATCATTTTGCATGGAGTAATCTTGGCATTACAAAGTGTATGTGATATGAGCTAAACGTAGGAGCACCCAAGAGCTGGCCACTTGAGGGACTGTAGAGAAGATAGATAAGTATTCTATTTTTAATTTTGTTCTTTTTATTTTGTAAATGATAACTGTGAAGTTTATTTCATGTGTCGAGCTCTCTTAAGTAAATCCTGTAGGTTGTAGTTGAGTTTGTAATCTTTATGTTCTATTGTCTGAATTTTCGGAGTACCTACTTGCATCTGTTAGTTTCAAGTAGTTAAGTTGTTTTCTGTTAATTGTTAAGTTTTTTATCCATTGTTAGATAGATGTTTCATAGTTTCTTTACAAGCATTTCCTCTTCAGCAATTTACACACTTTTTAGCTTAATTATCTCTATGCTTTCTAGTTTAATCATTATGATTTTTAGATTAATAATTTCCTGCTTTCTAGTTTAGTTATTTCAAGCTTTCTAGGTAAATGATTTCATGCTTTCTATTTTAGTGGCCTCTTAGTTTAAAGTCTCATTTCAATTGTTCCAATCACTTAGAAAATCTGAGAGAGATATTCACGATGTCTTCTATTGCATATAGCCTTCGAACACTACCTAGTTGATACAATTGATGCATTTTCAACTAAAGAGATAGGACCTAATGACAGCCTGTCACTTTTTGGCACTGTTTCCAGGGAGCGCTTCCTTTTCGAGTGTTAGTAGGACATACCTTGAATACCTCTTTTGGGAATAAAAATAGTCCTCAGGCTTCCTTTTTTATATGGTTAGGAAACGAGGCCCTCATAGAAGATTCATACCAAACCCCCCCCCAAAAGACGTACCAACCACAAGTAGGGAGGAAGAAGTCTTAGATCAAGAACTTACTGAAGAATTGATCGAGCAGGATCACCCTGAGACCTTCCCACATACCCTAGAAAGAGAACACGTAGTTGTATAGGAGCATATTCCTTTACAAACCCCAGAGTCTCACCCATTTGAATGAAATTTTGAAGAAGAATGAATTCCCTTCAACATCATGGGTGACTGTAGAAATGTTGCTAACCCTCCACTACCACACACATTCACTTATCCTATTGCTATCAATGCAGATGATGAGATGACTATGAAAAACATCTCGCCAGCCTTCTTGCCAACCTTCTGAGGTTTTCCTTCTAAGGACCCTGACCAGTTTCTATTTGAGTTTAAAGTCCTTTGTTAGACATATGATTATAAAACTAATAATCATAAACTAAAGCTTTTTCCCTCTACTCTAAAAGACTCAGCAATGCATTGGTTCATGGGATTAGCCTTAGGGTCAATAACCTCTTGGGATGACATGGAGTCTGCCTTTTTGGATAAATACAAAAGTTATTGTAGAGTCGGCGATAGGAAAGAAGAGCTATTCAAACTAAGGAAAAATGAAGATGAAAGCTTAGAAGATTACTTAGATAGATTTATCTTCTTATCTAAACGATGTGGAAGAGAAGCCATAAGTCTAGAGATTCTAAAGACCATATTTCTCAAATGTCTTGACGAAGATGCTCGAAGGAGCTTGAATTTAATGGGAAAAGGAGATGTGTCCCATCTGGGACTCGATGATATCACTGAATTATGTCATAATTTCTCTCGTACTCGAGGAGGTATCTAAAATTCTACTCTTTTTAAAGGTTCTAATGAAATAGGAAAATTGCGTGAGGAGCTAGCAAATCTTAAAATTGACATTCTTGTTCAACTTAACACTACACTAGATGGAATACAAGCCAAAACATGAAATCTTGAGACTTTATCCATCTAGTGTCCTAGGTGCCGAAACAAACATATGTTAAGAGAATGCCTTTTGGAAAAAGTTGAAAAAATTGATGTTTTTCAAGTTTGTAAGAAGAGCCATCCAACTTACCAGTGTGAGATTTTGAATGCCATAAAAAATTCTAAGAAAATTACATCTTCAGTTGAGGAAGAGATCAACTTGGTAAATCAAAGACTTGGAGGAAATTTTTCCTATGGTCAAAATTTAAACCCTTCCTAGAGACCTCAACCCAATTGGAATAATAATCAAT
Organism: Sequoia sempervirens; assembly: GCA_007258455.2. Classification (NCBI taxonomy): domain Eukaryota; kingdom Viridiplantae; phylum Streptophyta; class Pinopsida; order Cupressales; family Cupressaceae; genus Sequoia; species Sequoia sempervirens. The sequence goes on along the minus strand of VDFB02000012.1, from coordinate 14,534,817 downwards.
GGGTAGCACCTTGGCCTCAACCTCCTCCACCAGTACCACCTAATTGGGGAACTTACCCTTGGGGACCACCTAAATGGGCAAACCAATCTTGGGGAAACCTCCAATGGACCAATCAAACTCAACAACAGTGGTATCCTTAGAATGTTGCTCCTCAATGGAATCAACCTTAGAATCATTTTTATACCAGTCCCAGAAGGATGCCTAATCAACAGCAGAATCTTTAACCACCTCCCCAGAACATTCAAAAAAATGAGCAAGTTAATCAACCACCACTTTCAGCCCAGCCTGTTCCTAATCCAAAGAACAACCATCAAAATACTTTGGTGTATTCTACCGAACAAGAAAATGTGACTGACTTGAATGCTATTCATTGTGGAAACCTACAATTAAGGTCAAGAAAAACACTTCCACAACCGACCATAGTTGAAATCTTGGATGATCCTATTAAATATTTTGTTGAGACAACTAAAACATCTTCTACATCTTTAGAGAAAAATCCAGTTAGTACCCAAGCCAAGACATTTATGCCATCTCTAGCTGGAGCTTCTGACCTACCTCAAGAGGAGGGGGGTCAATCTCCAACTAATTCTCTAAAGGATTCCTTTCCTAAAGATAAAACTCAAGTACCTTTTCCGGAGCATCTGAAGCCAACCATTGTGAAAGATACTTCGGAAATGTCCATGCCTACCAAAATTGTGTTGATACAAGAAATCAAACAGCTGCAAATTGAAGTTCCTTTGCTACAAGCAATTAAGGAGATCCCTAAATTAAATCAACTAATCAAGTAATTGTGTATCAAAACTCCAGGGAGGAAATCAAAACGGATAAATATTGTTCACATAAATGGTTATCTAGCTGATTTTTTGGTTGGAAAGACCATTGCTCTGAAATATGATGACCCAAGTAGCCCACTTATAATAGTAACAATCAATGAGGTAGCAATATCTAATGCACTAGTGGACCCCAGAGCAACTATTAATGTAATGACTATTGATGTAATTGTTACCAAATTTTTGCCTCAGCTCAATTGGTGGAGCTGGCTGAATGTTATTTATCATAAGGTGGAATTGCAGTTAAGTTCAAATGTGGTTTCGCATTATTATCATTATTCATTGAGTAATAGTTATACATTTTAAAGAAGAAATGGAGTTTTCAGAGTGCTATTCAAATATTCCAGAAATGACAGAAATATAGAATTGAACCAAATAAGCAAAATAGCATTTCAGATGCTTTCTTTTATTTCATGAAAAACTCATATTTTACAAGGCTTCATTTGATTTCAACAATCAGAATCAGATATTACAACATTGCATTTAAATGCAGCTTCTTTTCAAATGAAAAGTATAAAAGAATTGAAATCAAAGATCCACACAAGTCATGGATGTGACTGTTACAATACATCGCTAATAGCACATTACACTACTGAAGATGCAGAAAATAAAACATATAAGTGATGACATAATCATCATTTCCTGATTATCGACGTTTGATGCTGAATGGTGCACCTTTGTCTTCTTGTG
>VDFB02000012.1:14508294-14533197 GCA_007258455.2 Sequoia sempervirens | reverse complement strand
AAAATGTTTTTCCATCTGGCACAACCCAAAATATATATATTTTTTTCTTTGAAAAACTAGAGAGGAAATCTAGGGGTAGTACCCCTTGTAGGATCTAAGGGCAATGCCCTAGATACATTCCTTGTTGTGCTACAAGGGGGGTTGATTGGTGGAGTCTCCATCACCAAGCCCAAATTAAGGCCTTAAAATCCACATGGAGCTTCATTGTGTACATGATTTTTCATAATTTCATCGTCTTTAACAAAACATTGATGTTTCAATTAGGGTTTCATAAGAGGTGTGGGAGGGCTTGTGGACCCCACACCCTTCATCAATGATTTTTTTTAGAAAATGTCATTGTTATTTAATGAAAAAAATTGGGGACATTTGGCTGTCGCCATGATGGTAAGCCCCAGCTTCCCCATGGACAGGGGATGGCCAAGGGACGCCCCTTGCTGTCCTAGAGATCATGGGGGGATGGGAACATAGGGTGGAGGGGTGAGGACATTTCCCCAGGTAATGCAAGTTTATAATGATTTCTTGGATGTGTATAATCTTGGAGCCTTTTCAAAACAGGTTGAGGTCTTGTAATTGCAGCATGGCATGATAGTTCATGCTGCCCCCTTCTTTTCAACAATTTGAATATCTTGCACGCCATGTCTGTACATGTTACCAAAATACTAATTAATTAGGCTGTATGCTAGGATTGACTGTTTTTGTCTAGCTAATTTTTTTGGTATCTTGTATCAATTAGTATATTTTATAGAGTAAACCTTTGGCTTGTTATATGTCTCTATAACTGATAGTTTTTTACTATAATATAATATCAGTTTCTGCAAGGTTTTTCTTGTTTGTGTTGCAAGGTTGATCAGTTCTAGCATAGTTGAAATGATAGACCCTGTTGTTTTAAAATTGCTCTTGCCTCCACCTATTATAATCTTCTTTGATGTTTTACTCACTTTCTGCATATTTATTATCATTTCATTTGTCATTATGTTTATTCCCTTAATAACTGTAGGATAGTCTATCTTTGGATATATTTTACTTTCCTGCACATGTTTATCTTCATTTCTGACCAATATAGGGAGCACCCCTTTTAATTGTAGAGGTATTATCTTCCTGATTCCTACTAGATTTTCTTTCACAAACAAATGTACATGACGTATATCTAGCAATAACAGTAAAAATATAGAACATGGTGAGATTGGCCAAAGCTTATTCGTTGCCACCATAACATATTCTTTTAGGGTAGTCAAAGAAATGTAATCTTTCATGCATTACAATCCCTGGGCAAATTCTTTTCCGGTTACACTATAGCTTGAGCGTTTTCATGAATAGTTTTACGCATAGTTTACATACTCTCCAATTACTCTCCGAATAACTGAGTAATCTCCAAAAAATTTGCATGCCGAGTAATTTCTGCTTTTACTCGCGGGCAATATGCAGATGGATTTTTTCCCGTCAAATTATCAAGTAATTGCTAGTAGCTTGCAAAAAAACCCACAAACTTGGCATCCTGTGTATGTTTATAGATATGTATGTGTGCCTAGTGCAGTCTTGAGTATACACATACATAAATATCCACACATTTGCCGAGTATTTGTTGAGTATTTCCCAAGTCAAATTTTTTGGGCTTGCCGAGTACTCTCCGATTTCGAGTATGTAAACTATGGTTTTACACCAACTAAAGAATAACAATAATGCATAAAGTTCCTATCATAACTTGTTAACCTTCTCATAGACAAATAAACCTATAGTCCAATGAAATAATTAATAGTCACATAAAGAAAACTTCCCATTCTCACTCGCTAATTTAAAAAAATATAGACAGATGTAACCAAACAAATAATGCTTGCACTCCATATTCTGATCATATATTGTAATGTCCGTATTCTGATATTATAGTGGTATTAGAACCTGTTTTCCTGTGTTACATCCCGATTTTATAGCTACTATTGCATAGGGCAATTGATTGTAATGTTTGAATCTTTGTGATGAATAAAACATGATTGATCGTGTTATTAAATGAATGTGTCCTATTTGAATGATGGTTTCATTTGATTGTTACTTCTATTGATTTAATTCTTAATTGAATGTAGCATATAAGTTATGGAATAATGTTATTCTAACTTTTTATGATGTTTTATGCAAATTGCTTTGTTATGAGCATATGACTGCTGATGTCATGTCATGGTGTGCAGGTATGAAAACTGTTCCTCCGGACAGAGGAGAAACATCATTCGGGGAGGAACTTGGTCGGGTAAACAGTAACGATTACCAAATTGAGCATACACGCACATACTATAGATTGAGTAAGCCAAGTCTGTTTGTCGAGATAAGGCTAAGTCATCCATAGGCTTGTTTATTGACATTAGGAGTCTGAAATTCACTTCTTTATGCTTTAGGAGATATGATTGTTTAACGTCAGACTTGCTATATCATGACCAATGTATAAGATATATGTTAAAGATTGATTGGGAACGCACATACATCTATACATAGTGTACACGTATCTATATGTACAGACATATCAATACACGTGTACGTTAAGCAGATGGATATGCTCATACACATGTGTCGACATGTATATACGCATACATACGTATACACAGGTGGATATATGTACACATTCTGCTTGATGTTTGTGATGAAAATAATATTTAATATTATTGCCTAGCAAATTTACATATATATTTATGTATAAATGTATATAATAACGATGTGATTATATTTATGGATATATACATAAATACATAAATATCTATGTAAATATATTATATATTTATATTTTTAAAATATATGTACTAATATTAAGGTAATATTTACATATATGTAAATATATATAAATATCACGATGTAATGTCGGAAAATATATATATTTATATATTTAAAAATATTACACTTAATTAAAATACATATATGATAAAATATATAAATATATGACATTGAAATATGAAATTGTATAAATTTAAATGAGAAAATATTACATTTGAAGACTTAAAAAAAAAAAGAAATATTTGGTTTTGAAATCAATATTAAATATTTTGAACTATGGTAAATCAAAATATTAAGAGAGTTAAATATTTGAAATACAAAATACTTCAAAGTGTAAAGTTGAAACATAATTTTAAAGGAAAAATTTGAAGAAAGCCATTCCCATGAAAATGAAATGGATGCCTGTAGCGTGCGACCATCGCCAGGATAACAGGACGCGGCTAGAAAGAGGGCACTCACAACCTGAGAAATGGGAAGTGTGGACGCCTTCTGATGAGGGACTTTGTCTCAGCATTAATATTTACTTATCTTTATCTGTTGAAATGTGCATAAACCTGTAGGTGGCGTTTTACCTTTCTGAGTTGAATTATTCATGATTTGCTGGCTCAAATAATGACGAATCACCTTCAATTTCGATGACTTAGGATTTAAGAACTCGCCAAGTATCATTTTGACTATTTCTAAGCACTTTGTTGTCAATCTACATGCCTCCATTGGTGGAGTCCGTTGCATTTCCGGCCTATATATATACATGCCCTTCCATTCATTGTAAATACACACATTGAGCAATCTGAGTTTAGTATTTTTATTGAAATCCCATATCCATTTCGTAGTACTGCTTGTATTTTCTGTATTGCTGAGTTTGAAAAATATAGTGAATTTTTACCGACATTTACCAGTTATAGTGATTATATCATTTTGAGCTCAGAGTGAGGTATTTGTGAATTATAGTTAAGTAGGAATTGAGTGGTGGAAACACGTTTGAGAGAAGAGATATAGGAGTTCATTATAGAGTGAAATACTTTCATAAAGAAGCCATTTTTAGCTGGAATTCTGGAAGCTTATTTGAAAGAAAGTCCAAAAGAGCAATTCTGGAAGGAAAAGCTTTAAAATCAGGCATGAATCTTCCTAGTTTATAATTTTTATTGAAGTGATGTTTCCTTTTTGGTCTTGTGATTGTTGTTTTCAGTTAGCTTTAATAGGAAAGAAATAATTTGATGAATATTTAAAGCAATGCATTGAAAGAGAAAATGTATAAGAGATTCAATGATTAAGGGAATTGTGTAAAAGGGATTATATGAGTAAAGAGCTTAAGGGTTTAGAACTTTAGATTATTTATCTTACATTAAAGAGAAATAATGGAAAAAGATAAAAGGGAAGGATTTATTTGCATTTTGAATGGTTATTGCATGTTGTGTATGATCTCTGTATATGGAGAATACGTAGATGTACTTATTATCTACTAGGATCGAAATGAAGGCAGAATCAAGTAAAGTCTTTTAGCTTAAGTTATTAGGATAACTAAGACAAGCTAAGTACTCCTAGGATAAAGAATTCCTAATTAGGGGGATTGATACAAGACACTTGTAGACTATTTCATTTCTAGTAGGTTCGTATGATTGTAGGATGTCTAGGGTGACGGATTTACCCATTGAAGGACAAAACCTATGCATAGAGTAAGGAAGCCTCAAGTCAAATCGGCCCTGAGTAGTGTTTATGATAGATGACCTTCATTCGAAATACTGAATGAGAATACTTTGGCCAAAGTAGTGAAAGGTACGACATCCACTTAGGTGTGAGATTGTTGAGACTACACTGTCAGTTCATTGTGATCCGAGTACTAGTTCGAGATTGTGAAATAGCAAGGTTCTAGTTGTGTAGGACACAACACTATGCTCAGTTGGTAATCGTTAAAGGATACCCTACCAATCTCTTCTTCGAAGGGAGGGCCATCTATCTAATGATAGGTGTGCGGGGGACCGCATTATAAGTCCGTGGTTGGCGGAAAAGCGCCCGAGTGATGTTTCTCCTCCACAGCAAGCGGCCGATGTACCAAGATTTGAAAGGACGGACTCCTGGACCTTCTTACTTCTATTTGTGCAAAAGCTTACGAGCTATGTATGTAACTGTATTACTTTTGAACTCTGATTTATATTTGCAATGAAAATGAAATTCATGTGGAAACATATTATAACTTGTACATATTTGTCAATAAAGAAAGGAAAATTTTTATTGTATTGTCTTTGTTACTTGTTGCCTTTAAATGTTTAAAGTGAGATTTGGAAAAAATTTAATTTACGCAAGGAATAGGTTGTTACATCCTGCCATCCTGTGAGTTCGGTGCTTCATTTGTCAGATGAGTGACAGGGAAATCTGATACTACACCAGAGGACAGAACAAAGTTCAGTTTCAACTTCCAGAGACTCTTGAAGTTGACACATTTTCAGAGGTTTTAAGAAATTGAGAAACACCAGTTGAGTCTATGGCTGATAGGGAGAAGGGACCAGCCTATGAGACTATAATGTCCCCTTCTCGAGCATGATCTTTCCAGTCGACCGTTGGCCTATTCCGGAGACCTGTAGGCTACTCGGAAGGTGAAATTAGGGTTTCATGTTTTGAAGGATGCTCTTGCTCAAGGTTGGTTGATTTAATGGCGGATTCTTTCTGGGTTTTCAGAGAGCTTCGCAGTGGTATGTTTTCTTGGCATTCTGAACATCTTCAGGAATTTACTATTTTTAGTAAATTCTATTTCTGGCAGTGGTCCTGTTGGTTTCGGCACGGTTGGCTTTCTGCTTCAGACTGATTAGTTGGCTTACTCATTTTTGGTTTCGGGGCATAATTGGAGAGATAAGTTCGAATTATTTTAATTAAGTCATGTTTTAATGTTATATTTTAACATTGACACCCCTTGGCCTAGCTACTTCACTTTAAGTTGTTTTAAAAAGATGTTCTTTATGGGTGGGTGCTTCATTGAAAGAAATTAATTATATTCTTATAAAGAAAAATTTAATCCAAGCATAAATTGGACGCCAACTTCAAGGAGGAGATAAAGTGTTATCAAAAGTCAAAGTTTTGCTTGGAAAAGTGGGACGCCACCTATTGGAGGATTAGGGTTTGGTTCAAAAAAGAAGATTAGGGTTTCGAGAAGGGTCATCTGGAAATTATAAAAAGAAGCCATTGGTTCTCATTTGAATTATCTTTTGTCTACAGGAATGTTATGCTGTCGGATTGGCTGTGGGATTGCTTCGAGGAATGTAAGCCTCCTAGCTTGGCATTGCTTCTCGCTTGAGAGATAGCGACTAGTAGTGAGTTAGTGTAGTTTGAGTGATTTGTAGCTGGTTTTATGCATTGTAGTCAGTGTGTGGCTTTGTAGTTCAGTTTTATGCATATTAGGGTGATTCAGGAATTTGCATATTCTTCATAGCAGATTGTTGTTTTCATTCATAAGTCAAAAAATACAAAAAGAATCATTCTGGGTATTGTTTAGATCTCTCTGTCTGTGAAGGGCGAACCTTTTCCTTAAGTTTCAAATTTTTTAGTGAAGCATTGAATTTTTAAAGAGAAATCGCCCTCTTGCTGGGCCGTACCATCTGCATTTACTTGGGATTTGTGCCATTAATAAATATCTGCATTTTGAGTCAGTTTTCTGATGTCAACTTGGGTGCCTTCATACTAGGAGCATTTTGCATCAGAGATCATGAAATTTGAGTGAGAGATGAATGAGTTATGAGCTGTTCATTGAATCCCTGTGTTGCTGGTTGTATATTTTAAAGTGCAGGTCTGTCATAACAGATTTGAGAAATCTGCATTTTCCTTCTTGGATTGGTGTTAGGAAATCATTAAAGGCTTTGTGAAAGATTCCTTGTTGTCGCAGCAATTTGAAGAGCTCTAAAATTTGATCTTGCCGGCATTAAATATTTTATTGTAAGCTGAACAGTAGTACTGTCAGCAGTTCTTTAATCTTGCCTTATCATGTTTTGTAATGCTTATCTTACATTCTGAAATTGCATTGTATTTCTTTCTATCTCCGCCACATGGTCGCCTCATTTCCGTATTGGATTGAGTAGCACATTCTTGGTGTTGAGTTTGCTTTCAGTATATTAGATGGTAGGGATCCTCTAACCACACGCTCGTCGTTCGCCGGCGCATTCTTGGTTAGAGTTCTTGTATAAGCATTTCAATTAAGACCCTCTGACCATATGCTCGCCATCAATGGCGCCATCCTTGGTTAGAGTTCCTTCCAGCTCGGTTTCTGCATTTAGATCCTCTGACCAATGCTCACACCTTGCCCACATCGGGATCCTGGTGTACATTCTGGTTAGAGTTGCTTCAGTATCGTTTTGGTTTAGAGCTAACCCTAACGACTGTGTATTGCTCTACTGATTGTAATTGAAAATTTGAAAAAATTTGGCTCGGAATATTTCAGAGACAAATGACAGTGACTATAGAGCTGAGAGAAAATTTGACATTATGTTGGACATGATGTAAAAACCCTGCTGGTTCTTACCCAGATTTTCAGTTTTGATGGTTTGTTTTGATAGCTAATACATATGCCAATTGAATGGAAACATAACCAATACCTTTGCAATCATAGATAACAATGAACCACCACCAAATATGAACTTATATTCATCAAAAAAAGTCTGATTACACTTATTTTTAGGTCTGATACATAATGAAAAAGGTCTGATACAGACCATCCAGCAAGATATAATGACTTCAAATTAAAGATTTGAATATACAACATACCCGTTTGATTGGTGTTTCATTTGGGCATGAGATATGATCATTCCATGCACATATTAGCTGATACACATGAAGTATGATTGATGTTCAAGACTGCTGGTCTGATGTAACACTGCTGATGTCAAATATATAATATAACAGCTGATTGAAACCCATGTATATAAAATAAGTCATCTCAGAAATTATAATAGAAGCAGCTCCCACTCATGCGATTCCCAAAGGGCAAACATACACATTAAACTTCAACACATAAAATCTGATTTGTAGACTTTAATACTCCACCAAAGGTAGCGCTTCATCTCATTGCCTAATCCTTACGTATTCCTCCTAACATTGTGAAGACTTCAATAAAGTAGTGATTGGGAGTTGAGGGACCCACGATCCCTACACCTCAGTAAATAAACTTTATTAAATTTGTCACTCACCTTATATTCCCACGCACCCTCCAAAGTCTCCTAATCTGCATAAGTCTTCACTTTAATGCCAGCAAACTTTGAATCGTACCACTCCAAGGTATTGACTTCCTTTTGGATGGTACGGCAGCTCTAATATATTCTTTTGTGGTACGGTCCACTTAATGGGCTATGCTTTATAAGGAAATGGTACGGCTGGGTAGGGTTAGGACCTCTCAGCCCTATCAATTAATTTTCTGATTTTTTGTAGCTTCACCACCATTTTACACACTACACTTTTAATTTCTGATTTTTGTAGAACAATTGACACAGCACAAATCTGATATAAATATCAGCAATGGCTTCAACAAGCTGATATGCAATGTCTCCAATCCACAAATCAAGCACAAATAGAACTTTTGAATGAAACTCCCTCAAGCAATAATATCAACTGGTATTGCACAACCTCAGAATTGCATAGATATTGAAGAGTTTTCGTTCTCCAATGCTGAAAATGGCAGAAACCCTAGCCGGCTTCCTCTCCAACCACGAACTCCAAGACACAATTTTATAATCTACAATAACATAATCAAATAAATTCTTCTTGACGCCTTTTTATAATCTCCTCAAGGAGGTTGACCTCTTAATTGCATTTTAATTGCTTTTGAAATCCACTTTTAGGTTTTTGATAAAAACGTTATAATATCTCCAAACTTGGGCACCCAAATCAATAATATAAAATAAATGTACTTTAAGTGATTTTAATTGAGGGTCATGGCTGGAAATAAAGTACACTTTTTGACTTTATAATATTTAATAATCATTAAAGTACCTTTAATGATAATTACTCATTAAACAATTAATATTTTGCCCATCCAACTGATTAAGAGGTCAACATTGCATCTGAGACCTGTCCAGGTGTTGTTGTGACCTTTTCACACATCACCCCATTCAAAATGGGGACCCCCTAATTTTTGCTTCATTCGGGTCTTTTGGCTTTGTTTCCCGGTTTGTCTCTCTCTATCTGTCCTTTTCGTCTGATGATGTACTTACCATTTGACCTGGATTCGAATTGTGGCCAAGTCTGGAGGGCTTTCTGATGAATTAGGGTTTACAGTCTTTAAACTACTTTGAGGTGAAATTGAGTTGGCTAATCAATTTCTGAGCTTAGCATTGCTGTTAAGATGCTTCAAGCAGGCTCCCTCTGAATTTTCACTGAATTCCGACAATTTTCTATTTTTAGTAAGTGCCAATTAGGGGTTTGTTTTCTTGAGATTTTCAAATTTTGACAATTGCACTGCACTTAGAACGTTGTGAGCTACCTACTTGCAAAATTTGAGTTGAAACAAACAACTTGCTATTTTTAGCAGTTCTGCCTTCAAGGGTCATTTTGAGGGTTCGCATGTTAGACTTTCGGATGCATGTCCGGAGATTCTTTGTGGGTTTTTCGAGACCTTCGCAGTGATATAGCATGCAAAATGAGATGATAACTTTCAATGATTCAAGCTTCAGTGGCTATTTTTAGGGTTTGCATGCGAAATTTCTCAGCGCATGTCAGCATAATCTTTCTGGGTTTTCCGAGAACTTCGCAACGAGGTAACATGCAAGCGGAGTTGGTCACTTTTCCGGAACTTTCTATTTTTAGCCAGTGCTCGCATGTTGATCATTTTTCTGGGTTTTCCGAGATCTCTCGGGCAGTGTGACATGCAAACTCATCTGACAACTGATGGGTCACTTTTTCAGACGTTTACTATTTTTAGCAGGTTCACTTCGGTAGTTGTCCAGCACTTCAGAATCACGAGCCCGATAACATGCAACAAAAACGGAGTTGAATGAAGGTCATTTGAGGCACATGCAAGACGAATTAGGGTTTCGAGCTTCGGGACCCAAAATGAGGGGTAAAATGCCGAAATCTCAAAAAACCAAGGTATCCCATCATGATCAGCATCTTTTGAGGAGTCCACTGGTAAAATTTGAAGGCAATCGGAGCACTTACTATTTATAGTAAGGCGTTCCAGAAACGGGTTATAAATAGTAAGTCAGCATCAGGCGCCAGTGTGAATGGGCAGGTCTACCGATGAGGGTCTTGGCATTCAAATTTCAAGTCAAACGGAGTTGTGGAAGTCTCGAAATCAAGCAGTTGCTATAAATAGTAAACCACCTCCAAAAACATGTTAAAAATAGCAGGTCAGCGTGAGGCATTAGTATGAACAGGTCAAGCAGGTGATGAGGACCCCATGGCGCAAATTTCAAGTCAAACAGAGCAGCTCAATCACATCATGAGGTTCGAGAATCAAGCACTTACTATTTTTAGCAGGCCTGTGTAGAGGAATTAGGGTTTCCTAAAATCTAGGGCAAAACACGACATTCACACAGAAGCAATATCCAACCACGTCGACATCCTTCAGGCAATCAACACGCAAAATTTGAACTCATTCTAAGCAATTACTATTTTTAGTAAGTTGCTAAAAATAGCAGGTACAGGTAGGCATCAGGCGCTAGTAGCTCAATCACATCCCGAGGTTCGAGATAAAGTGAAAATCATGCTTTTTGGAGCTAGAAATCAGCTTAAAACGCAAAATTTGAGAAACTTTCTAAAAATAGAAAGCTAGGGCAAGCCAGGGGCGACGTGAATAAACCTCTCCAAATCAGACAAAAGCCATGAAAATTCACTAAGTTGGAGAAATTTGAAGTCCAACATGTGAAATGCGCCTTAGCTACCTGAGGATGATGAAAGTTCTTCTAAGTCTGAGAAATTTGAAGCTTGATGCCTCAAATGCGCATTGAAGAGAAGAGGGGGGATGATAGATTTTTCTAAGGCACTTAAATTTGAAGTATGATACCTCATATGTGCCCAAGAGCAAGTTGGAGGATAAATATTTGTCTAAGGCATCAAAACTTGAAGTCCACCCTCTCATATGCGCCCTGACTCACTCAGCTGGTGAGGAAAAATTCTAAGCATTGAAAATTTGAAGCATACTACCTCAAATGCGCCTTAAGGAGAGAAAAGGAGACTCAAAAAATTTCTAAGTATGTGAAACTTGAAGTACACTCCTCCATATGCGCCTTGAAGAGAAGAGAGGGTAGAAATTTCACTAAGTGTTGTAAACTTGGAGTAGACCCCCTCATTTGTGCCTTGACTAGTAGGAGGACTTGGAAAATGTCTAAGTGATTTAAATTTGAAGCTCAAGGCCTCATATGCGCCCAGCTAGGATAAAGTCATTAAAAGATTTCTAAGGCAATGAATTAAAAGTCTAGGGGCTTATATGCGCCTAAAGGTTGAAGGGGAAGATTAATATTTGCTAAGTGTTGCCAACTCAAAGCTTGACCCTCTATTTGCGCCCAAGGAGAAAGAGGAGGCTTGAATTTTTCCAAGTATTGGAAACTGAAAGCTCCAGGGGTCATATGCGCCCAGCTTAGAGGAGGTCTTTAAAAATATTCTAAGGCGTGTGAATTTGAACCTTGACACTCCATATGCGCCTTGGCTGAAAGAAGGAAGAAGTCTGAAAATTTTCTAAGTATGGGAAGCTGAATGCGCCTAAGGGCTGAAGGGGAAATTTGATATTTGCTAAGTGTTGCCAATTTGAAGCTTGGACCATCATATACGCCTTGGTCTTGAGAAGAAGTAAGAAAACGTCTAAGTGTTATAAATTTGAAGTGAGACCCCCTTATGTGCGCTTAAGGTAAAGAGGGTGAATTAAATATTCTAAGGGGTTGCAAATTGAAAGCTCACCCATAGAAATGCGCCTTGGCTGGAGAAGCTGAGTTTAAAAGTTGACTAAGTGTTGACAAATGAAAGTTAGACCCGTTGATTGCGCCTAGAGGTTTTTGAAGCTAGGGGAATTATTTTATGATTAGAAACTCAAAGTTGGAGAAGTCATTTGCGCCTAACTCGGAAATAAAGTGGAAAATATTCTAAGTGTGGGGAATTAAATGATAAAGGCGCCTAAGTTTGAATGTGGCCTGAGAGATTTTTCTAAGGCGTTAGAAATAAAATGAAATTTGTTCTAGACAAATAAAACGCCCTAGGCTGGAAGTCAATTAAAATTATTTCCCAAGGTTAAAAAAATAAAATGTCCCCCCTTTTGGGTTAGACACGTGGAATTTTGAAGTTGAGGAATATTTAAGAGGGGAAATATTTTAAAAAAAATGTTCTGGAAGGGAAATAATTTCGCTTGGTAATTATTATTATTATTTTTTTAATGCTGGAGCTTGCGATTGATAAAAAAATTTCTTCCGGCATTGATGAAAGAAATAAATAAAATTTTCTCAAGTGAAATAAAAAGGCGTTGAGATTAAATTTTAATAAAAAATATGCCATTATTTAAAGATGAGATGAATTTTTATGCTGGGGTAATTTTAATAAATTTCTCAAAGTACTTCAGTCAACTGAAAGTGACTTGCAGTCAAGGAGGGAAATTTTAAATTTTAATTGAGGAAAGAATCTCCCAGAATAGCAAATTTCTATAACGACTCTATGACAGTTGAGAATATTCCCTCCCGAATTGGAAATTTTCTAAGTAGTGGGGAAGTGAATTAATGACAACTGCTAAATTGGGCGCCTGCTTTCAGTTATAAAAGCTCTGAAGCTATTCATTTTTCTTCACAGAATTGCATAGTTGAAAATTGTGCTGAAGCTGAAAGTGATTGCTGAGTGAGTGGGAAATTTCTGAGTTGAGAGAATTATTTTTCTAAGTGCTGAAATTGAGAGTGCTGAAGTTGAAGTGGGTAAGTGCTGAGAAGAAGAAAATTCTGAAGTAAGAGAGTTGGGCTTGATTTTTCGAAGTGCTGAAAGTGGTATTGCTGAGAGTTGCTAAAGCTCAAAGTTTTAATTTCGGTGTTATAATTCTCGAGGTTTGGAGTTGAAGTTTTAATGCTGAAGATTTTTATTTTTGAAGTTAACTCCACTTGCCAACCATCTCGCAGTATTTTTATTTTCTAAGTTAGAATTATAACACTTGTATTTTATTTTGCAGATGGCTGAAATTAGAAGAGGAGATGTTGCCGGAACAAGCAAGGCTGCAGGCAGAGCTGGAAATGCTGAAGCAGGCAAGGAGAATGCTTCTAGGCAGGTGATAATCAAACAGCTGAAGAAGTCATTCATCCTTGAATCAAAGTTCATGTCAAAGCTAGGAGGTTTGACTGATACTAACTTGGGATCATTCAACCTCGAAGCATTCAAAAGAAGAATATACGGCAAGGTGGTTATCCTCCATCAGTTACTTCTCACAATATTGTGAGGAGTTGATTGTATGCAGCTGCTAGTTTTACACCAGCAATTCGATGTTCTGAATTGATAATGGAATGCGCAAACTACTACAGGTCAGACCACCGGACAATTGTTTCTCCAGATGGCATGTTGCTGGCCAACTTCGCACCTGAGGCTATCGGCGAAGCGTTTGGGATTCCAGCTATGGACAGAATGTTGTACAAGTCTAAGGAGAGGGCTGATAAAATGTATGCCTCGTCCTTTGATAAGTGTGCTAAGAGAATCAACACAGCATGGATGAGGAAGCCAAAGCCTCCTGGCGCCAAGTTGCCAAAGCAGATCATCTCGGAGGAGTTGAAGCAAGAATACTGTGATTTAATCATGATGCTCAGCTGGGTGAATGGCAACCCACAGGCATATGCTTTTGAGCCTTGGATGTTCTTCTACATCAGCGCGGTGTTAGAAGGGAAAGAATATGTGGATTGGGCGAAGATGATCAACGACAACATTGATGAACAATTCAAAAGCTTAAGGAGAACAAAGACATTTTACATGAGCTCATATGTCATTTATATGCTAGCTCGAATGACGAAGTATAAGGGGCTGACATACCAGGAGCCGATCGGATGTGGTTCTGGTCAATTCAAAATCCATGAAGCTTGTAAGCAGTTACATCTGACAAGTACCTCCCACTTCAAAAGAGTGAACGATGCCTTCACTATGTATATCACGAGGTCTCTGATACATCCCAAATTGTGACGTTACAATTTACCAACACTTGATAGAGTAAATGTGAATTCTGGAGGTGAATTAATGATGCTTGTATCTTATCAATAATGACGTTCTATTTAAATGATGGTTTCATTTGATTGTTACTTCAATTGATGTAATTTTGAATGAATGTTGCATACAATTTATGGAATAATGTTATTCTAACCTGTGAGATGTTTTTACCTTGTTATGAGCATATGACTGCCAGTGTCATGTCATGGTGTGCAGGTATGAAGACTATTCCTCTGGACAGAGGAGAGACATCATTTGGGGAGGAACTTGGTCGGGTAAGCAGTAACGAGTACCAAATGAGCATACACACATGTCAGTATAGGTTCTGAGAAACCAAGTCAGTTATGTTGGTCTAGATAAGTCATCCTTAGGCTTTAGGAGTTATGTTTACTTCTTTATGCTTTAGGAGATGTGATTGATTAACGTCAGACTTGCTATACCATGACCCAATGTGTGAATGATGTGAAAGTTATGTGTTAATGATTGATTGGGAATGCACGTATATCTATACATTGTGAACACGTATTTATATGTTAAGTAGACGGATATGCTCATACACATGTGTCGACATGTATGTATGCATACATACGTATACACAGGTATATATATATGTACACAGTCCGCCTGATGTTTGTGGTGAAAATAATATTTAATATTATTGCCTAGCAAATTTACATATGTATTTATGTATAAATGTATATATTAACGATGTGATTATATTATGGATAAATACATAAATACATAAATACCTATGTAAATATATTATATATTTATATATTTAAAATATATGTATTAATATTAAGGTAATATTTACATATATGTAAATATATATAAATATCACGATGTAATGTCGGAAACTATATATATTTATATATTTAAAAATATTACACTTAATTGAAATACTTATATGATAAAATATATATATGTATGATATTGAAATATGAATTATATAAATTTAAATAACACATAAAATATTCAATAGAATAGAAACATTAAGGATTTAAATGGTGAAATATTTCGATTTTGGCTATAGAGAAAAATAAATCTCAACATTGAAATCGAGTTCATTTGTTTGAAATTTTTAAATCAAGAGAAGTCGAATTTATTTTTAATGAACTTTTGAAAAGGAGGAAAAAACGTTTTATTTTGAAAAACTCATGAAAACTGCCTGAAGAAAGTCACGCGCTTGGAGGAAAACACGTCTGAAGCGCGCGGATGGAGAACTGGTCTCTGGGAATAATCCGCATACTGATCTCATGGCAGAAATGATGACGTGGGAACATTGTAAGCCTTGACCTTTTCATCTGGAACGAAACCTCCTGATTTATTGCTACAAAATAACCTAAAATGTGTAAACGCCTTGAGCTGTCGACCTTGGAAATTTTCCATGTGAAGTTTGTTGAAGGGATAATGATTAAAGTTGAAAATTTCTTCAATTGCTGGCTCTATAAAGGTCGAATCACTCTTTTGAAAGATGACCTATGGTCTAAACACTTGCCAAGTATCATTTTGACTATTTCTGGGCACTTCTAGTCAATTTGCATACCTTCTTAAGTGGAAAACTGTTGCAATTCGGGCCTATATATACACGCCCCTCCATTGTAAACACACACACATTGAACAAATCTGAGTTTATCATTCTTATTGAACCTCCATAATCATTTTCTGTTCTAGTTATATTTATCTGTATTGCTGAGTTTGAAAGATACTGGGAATTTTTACCAGCATATACCAGTTACTGTGGCTATCCCTTTTTGAGCTGTGAGTGAGCTTTAGTATTGCTGAGAGAAGCTTTTCATATTTTTCTGAGAACTTATATCACCATTTGCTGAGAGACATCCTCTGTTTGTTATCTTCACAATTTCTGAGTTCACACTAGGAAGTTGAGATTACTCTTCAACCGTATATCTTTTGCCATTGGTCAATTTTGAGGAGTTAGAGACTAGTCTGAGAGTGCTGGAAGTCTTTTGTTGGAGGTCTAAGGAGCTGCAAACCATTCAAGGTCATCCTCTAAAAGGGAAAAGGCATATATCAGGCATGTTGTTTCATCCTTCATATTCTAGAGCATATTTCTTGATAATTAACTAAAAGAGTAAAATACTGAATGTGCATAGTTAGGGAATTTGCATTGAGATCAATACTTAGTTAAGATAAACAAGGAATGGTTCTATGTTGCTCCATGTAAGTAAATTACTTTAAGGAACGGATATGCATGTTTTCTGAAGTGTATACCTGATAGCATAAATATGTGCTTGCGTTAAAGTGTGAATTATGTATGAACTCCATATGAGGAGTATATAGGGATTCAATGTTTAATGGATTGTGAAAAGGGAATATATGAGTAATGAGCTTAGGGGATTAATTTACTTATCTTACATTAAAAGAAATAATGGAAAAAGATAAAAAGGAGGGATTTATTGCATTTTGAATGACTTCTGCATGTTGTGTATGATCTCTGTATATGGAGAATACGTAGATGTACTTTATTATCTACTAGGACTGAAATGAAGGCGGAATCAAGTAAAGTCTTTTAGCTTAAGTTATTAGGATAACAGAGGCAAGCTAAGTACTCCTGGGATAAAGATTTCCTAATTAGGAGGATTGATTCAAGACACTTGTAGACTGTTTCATTTCTAGTAGGTTCGTATGATTGTAAGATGTCTGGAGTGACGAATTCATCCATTGAAAGACAAAACCTATGCGTAGAGTAGGATAGCCCAAAGTCAAATCGGCCCTGAGTAGTGTTTATGATAGATGACCTTCATTCGAAGTACTGAATGAGAATACTTTGGCCAAAGTAGTGAAAGGTACGACATCCACCTAGGTGTGTGATAGTTGAGACTACACTGTCAGTTCATTGTGATCCGAGTACTAGTTCGAGATTGTGAAATAGCAAGGTTCTAGTTGTGTAGGACACATCACTATGCTCAATTGGTAATCGTTAAAGGATACCCTACCAATCTCTTCTTCGAAGGGAGGGTCGTTCATTGCAAAATGATTGTGCGGGGGACCGCATTATAAGTCCATGGTTGGCGGAAAAGCACCTGAGTGATGTTTCTCCTCCACAGCAAGCGGCCGATGTACCAAGATTTGAAAGGACAGATTCCTGGACCTTCTTACTTCTATTTGTGCAAAAGCTTATGAGCTATGTATGTAATTGTATTACTTTTGAACTCTGATTTATATTTACAATGGAAATGGAATTCGTGTGGAAACATATTGTAACTTGTACGTATTTATCAATAAAGAAAGGAAAAATTTTATTGTATCATCTTTGTTACTTGTTACCTTTACATGTATAAGGTGAGAATTGGAAAATTTTAATTTATGCAGAATTGGGTTGTTACAGTCTCTTCAACGGAGAATGCAACAAAGAATATCCAAAGAGGCACAAGAGTTGATTGAAGAGTATGGGTTTTGGTTTATCCAATTCCCTAAGTTCACTTATATAAGGCTGCAGGGGTTCCATTCATATACCTACTGACTGCCAAGATACCCCACAGATAGAATGGTGATGCTTGAAGTGTCTAGGCAACTCTTGGCCTATGACAAAATCATAAGGAAGAGAAAGAAAGGGGGATTGCACTTTCCTATTGTTATGGGAAATTCGCTTGAGGAGTGCCCTTCTTTGCAGGCAGCCAAGGAGGCGGAGGATGAATTGCAATTTTATCACCTCACTCTACACACCAGCCGACAGGATTTTGATCCTCAAAGGAAGATAGGAATTGTACAAGGTGAAGAGTATAGGCACAAGGCTCATTTAGAAGATTTTTGGGCAAATGCAGGAGATGAAGCTGAAATTAGAAGGAGGATGTTCTCCAGATTGCCTCTGAAATTGATCAGAGAGTGTGAGGTTGTCTAGGTCCTGGATCAAGTAGATGAAGATGCCAACATTACTCACTTGGATCATGAGTCAATAAAGGACACGCCAATCCCGCCACCTGATTGGGAAGAGCCGGAAATCATAGACTTGGACACTTTGTCTATGCCTGTCTTAACTTTCACGAGGAGCTGGGTGGATGGACACGTTCACAGACTTAAGAGAAGATCAATTGCCCTCACATACAATCTCATGGGTGATCGAAGGCCATCGATGTCAGTAAAGAAGAGGAAACAAATCGCCCAAGCTGCAGAGCCACAACAGGAGGAAAAACCAGTTCAGCTTGAGCCTCAGAGGACGGAGGAAGCATCACCTATACAGTTGTTGGCTCAATCTTCCAGCATACAAGAAGTTTTGATGTTTGCAAATCAGAGGGATAGAGTGAATGAAGAGCAAGAAATGGGAGAGGTCAACCAGCCATTGTCTAGGGAGCCTGATAGTCAGAGTGCCAATGCTCCTGGGAGTGCTAATTAGCGAAATGAAGGTGAAGAAACAGAAACGAACACTCGCTTTTATCGTGCACTTGAGGCAGCCTTTGAGGATGAAGACATTACGGAGCCTGAAGTTCGAGGTCTCGAGGAGGATGGTCAGCATATGGAAATGGATGAGCCTCAACCGAATGTTGCTGAAGAGGAAGTTCATGGAGTGGAAGCAACAGAGGAGCAGCCGCTTATCGTCTATAACGCTCAGCAGGACGTCCCAAATTGGCTCACCGGTGCAATAAGGAGAGATCAGGAAGACGACACCGACCCAGCAGTAGAAATGGAAGAGCTCCTTAACAAAATAAGTAGGTCACATAAAAGGAAGAGAGCCAGGAAGTACTCCAGGATGGAAACAGATGAGGCTGGTTCTTGCACTATTCATGTTGCGGTTCTGAGGGAAGAATGTGATGTAGGTGATGTAATGCCTGAAAATTACATAGTCACTACAATTGAATTGGGGCGCCCTACTGGAGCACAGGTGATCGAAGAGGCTGAAAACTCCTTCTAGGCGTTGAAAGATAGGCTGCTATGAAAACAAGGAAAGTACAAGAAATTGAAAAAGGAGCATAGGGCATTAGCTGGGTATGTGCAGCATCTAGCACGTCCGTGTGCTCAGGAGAACCCAACGGTGGAACTTCCAGTTGAGCTTCCATGAGAGTCAATCAGCGGGATTGAGGAGATGAAGAAGGCCATTCAGGAGGGAGACAAGTGGATTGGCGGTGTTCATGTTGAAGCTGAGAGATTCATTGTAGATCTTGTCTCCTCTTTCCAACATGCTTCCAGTATCCTCTCTTGTTTGGAGAACATCGAGCAGGCTTGGAATGATACTCACAAATTTCAGGATAAGACTATTCCACACCTAGCTGCTCTGATGCGCATGCCAATGCAGACTTTGGTTGAAAAGGGGGTGATTCAAGCAGGGGACATATATGATTTTCCAGGTTGGTACTTTGCTGCATTCACGGGCCGAGGTTTCTTCGACACGGCAAAGACGGAGTCGGCCAAGATCAGAAAGGCTATGGGAAATATTCAAGAAGGCATCCTCAATACGCTGGAAGCATTATTCACCAAAAGACTAACTCCCGAGGAGGTGGAAGTAGAAGGATTGAAGGGAAGGTTGCAGCCATTCTTCTCTGAGATGAGGGTATTTGCTCAGATTAGATTTTGAAAATATCTCCACATTCTCAGCCATTATTCAGAGCACGCAGGAATCCATTGAGACTTGGAGAAAGTCTTGTATCCGACAGGAGCAGACGATTGCTATCCTCGAGTATTAGTTCAATCTTACTCCGGCTATTTACGAACAAGAAGTTGATGCAGTGCTGACCCGGTTTGTTGCTTACGCGGTCAGAGAGAAGAACAATGGGAACAGAGTCATGGACGAGAATCTTCTGGAAGGATAGTGGGCATTAATTGCCCATAGTGGTCAAAGGAGGAATTTGCTATTTTTGTGCTCATTAATTGCGCCACTCCACCTTCTGGCGGTTTTTAGGGCATAATCTAGTCTAGGGCTGATGTGGCTTAATCTGAGCCGTCCATTGTAATTTGATCTGGACCATCCATTGAGATTGGCCAGCTATATAAAGGGGACTCCCCCTCATTTGTACATTATTAGACTAGAGAATAGACATTCTAATAGAGCATAGACAGACAGTTTAGAGTTAGCATAGTTTCATTGCATAGCATAATTTGAAGGAGAAGGAAAGTTCTCCCTTTGAGAATTTTGTAAGGAATTGTTACGAAGACTATCATAATAAAAGAGTTTCATTGATGGTGAATGTCTTTCGTTATGAACAGTTAGTGAGGTTTCTTCGCCCTTCAACTTCAAGTAGGACATAAGTTAGAGTAATTTTTATTTTCATGCAAGTAGTTAATTGTGGGTGGTTGTGTTTGATTTAAGTGAGCTTCATTTAATCCATACCACTAGCAAGCTTACTGATGGTAAGTTTTCCCTGTGTGGTCAACTGGAATACTTTTCAGACTTAACTTCGATTGTGATTCACATGTTTGTATGCATCGTCTTGATGGTATTTGCATTGTTGAGTCGTAATCTAAACACCTTTCATTGCTCCTTCGAAGATTTCACCAACCTTGTTGAAGCTGTCCAACTTGAGGCAAGACAAAGTTCGGTTGAAGTTCACTGAAGTCAAGCTCAACGCCTCTTGCACTTAGACTAGGACATAAATTTTCTAATACCTGCAGCCATTCAATTCAGTACATTTCTGGTTAGTTTTAGGAAAATTCATACCTCAACGCCAAATCATTCTCACGAAATTCCCTTCTAATCATTAACTTGCTGTCAACTGCAAACATCCTGAACAATTGTGTAAGTCCCCTCGTGTAAACAACAAATCACAACGAACCTACTGAGGGTATTCCATAGCATTTCAGAACCTTGGAGTTGAACATACGAACTTTTTGGAAATCTTAGCGTATGGAATTCTTTGATCAAGAGAGAATGGAGTAGCCTTCGGATACTTTGTTCTGCTGATTGGTGCGGTCACAAAAATCATATCCATAGGTGCCTTACTAAATATAGTAACCCTGACTCCCCTGAAATGGTGACTTACTGTAAATAGTAAGTATGGAGAACTGAGTCGAACGAAGGCCAAACCTGAACCCACACTGAACTTTGATGGGGAAAACACATTGATCACTGCCAAAAGGGACCCTCTGGCCATCTGTGTTAGCCTACGAGGGCCAGAAATAGGCTAAACTATCAGAAAACAAGATCATGCTAAAAAAGGGACATTACATATGATGTCAAGGTTACTTGCAAAAATGGGTCAGCAGGTTACCCCAGCACAGCCAAGGCAAGAGTCAGACTCTAGTGGTTCCAATTCAGAGCCAAGAGGAAGAACAGTTGGGCAACATGATGCCAATTCGAGGGGATCGGCCCCTAGACCACTCTTTCCAACCTTTACTCCAAGGGAGGAAGCATCTGTCGAGCCTGAAGTCCCTATGGTAGATGAAGTTAGACAAAATTACATGGAGTATTCTTCTCTTCCAGTTGAAATCCGTGAGATTTTAACATTTGATCAGTTTATGAACTAGAGGAAGGGAAGAGGAGGTTGAAGAAATGAATATCGTGCTCCTATAGGCCCTAGAATGGATTATCAACCAACTCTTGGTAAAGCCACTTTGGCTCACCTCGAGGGGGGTGATAAGTGTACTGCTAGATCATGGTTATAGTACATTAGAAGAACAATGGATGAAGAAGTTGAGAAAAAGGAACCAAAACTTGTTGTTAATAAAGGGTCTGAGAAAGAAGAAGTGCTTGTGTGTAATTCACAGCCCACAAGTAAGCATGAGAAAGACAAAAATCAATCAACAAGCATAGATGATGGAACTCAAAGTCTTAAAGGAAATGATGGCACAAGCAAGGTGCACATGCCTTGTCAAAATGATCATTAATATCGAAGGAGAATCTTTGACACGTGAGATGTCTATGGGAGAGCTCCAAAAAAGTCCCTTATATTTGCATGTGATTGGTAGTGATGGAAATCAGTATGGCAATAAGAACAAAACAATAGTTTTGAATTCTAATTCGGATTCATTTAATGAAGGTTTGAAGACTAATATTTTCACAAAAGATTTTAGAGGAGCTGTTGTGTGTGATGAGTTCACCAATGAAGAGCATGTTGAGGGAGATTTCAGTGGTGTCATTGAATTAACTTATGACCACTATCATAGGGCTGATGTTTATGTTGATTTAGATGTTTTCGTGTCTAATCATGTTGAGAATTTGGTGATGGATAAATCTCCTCTTGTTGCCAATCTAGTTTCTATGGAATTATTTCATGAAGAAATTTTGACGAGTAACCAAGAAGACCTCTATGTTATGCTTGTGACTATTTATGAAGATATCAGTTTAAGTTCTATGGGAGTTGGGAGATGACCTATTCAAAATCAACACCTAAGAGGAGTATCGTAAGAGCACTTCACAATTGATCAAAGTATCGAGGTGAAGTAGATTTAGGAAGAATGTTATCTCTTGTTGATGGAAACTTAAAGGGGATCTCAAACACAAATTCCTACCTTTCCAATTCATGAAGTTGATTGTAAAACAAAGGCTCCAAAGAATTGCAGGATCTTTTATCCCTTTGTGATCTTGAACATTTTCAGTTGGTGGGTAGTAAGACAAGATTCTTGAGTAGTTATGAGGGCAGCAAAGACAAGAAACAAAGTTCTGATTTTGATATGGAACCTAGCAGCAGTTCACCATCCTTGCATATTTATGAGTGGGAAGTTCAATGCATGATATCAATTGAGGATGAGGTGCATGTCCTATTCAGATTTGACTACTCACATAGTTTGATTGAAGAGAGACGGGAAGGAGTTAGGGATGGAGCTACTCTATTTAATATTCAATTCATCAAAGACTCCTTAGAGATTATGAAATTGGAGTATCTATGTTGGATTAAAGATTGGGATTATGCCTATGAATTCACAAAGACCATTGGTGCATTCCAAGGAAGTGAGAGAAAGGTTGATAAGCTTACTCTTGAGCTTGAATCAATGAAATGAATGTTAGAGAATGCTCAGTTGGGTGTAATGGAGGTAGAAGACTAGCTAGCTGATTTCAAACATCTTAGAGAGTATGAGGATGAGTTACACTTTGTGACTCATAATATTCTGAGATTTCTTGTAAGTGAATGCATAAGAGGTTTAGAGGATTCAATCTCCATATGGGAAGTGTTGATTCTTTATGACTTCCCCATCTTCGACACCAAGGTGTTATCAAAACATGTTTTGGTGGCTGCTAAAGGTTTATTCACAGTAGCATGGAGTGTAGATTTCAAGCTTGTTATTCATGAAGTTTGGGAGAAAGAAGGACCAAAACACGTTTACATGCTTGACAATCCATTCCTTGGGTTGAGTGATGCGTTAGTTAATATTAGTCCATTTTGGGAGATGGATTTGAAGACAATGTTTGTCTTAGGCTCTCTTGTTTTTGAAACTTTCATGGATAGATTTCAGTGATTCACTAAAGAAGTCAATAATTTCTTGAATGAGTATTTGGAGTTGATTGGCACTTAGGAATGTGTTTTGTATTTATTTTGGGGTGTGGTGGATCAATCTTGGTTAGGTATCCTTGTTTGGAATCCTTGATGTGGTATGGAAATTTTTTTTTGGGTATGGTAGGAAGGTTCCTTAGAGGGATAAGGATCAAAATTTTAGAATTAATGGTGTTGTTCCATTCCTTACCAGCCACTTGATGGTCCCATTTGTTCATCAACAAATGGATTGGAGAGAAATTTTAAGTATGGATTGGAATGATGAACAGATGGTTATCCTTAGGAGTGTTCATTGGTTCAGAAAAGGGGAGATTTTGAGACATGAGCTTGCTGATTGGTTGCAAACCAACCACCCTACACGAAGAGCCACTCTCATTCAAGAGAGTTGGTTCATTTTTTCTTGTAAAAGAGGTGGTGAATTACAATTGGAGATTGATTTGGTGTATTTTCCATCCACTTATGAGTTTTTGGGGTGCAACAAATGCTCATTCCACATGCTCCTACTTAGAAATTCCTACGACACTACTATTATCTCCTATGTAGAGCGTATTGTCCTCCACTGTTTCTAGCCTTGAACAATAGTGATCATTGGTTTCTTCAGATTTTCCACACTCTTATAGTTCATCTTATGGTAGTTTGGAGAGAACATTTGAGCAAATAATGGTTCTTTGTTGTGATGAAGTCTTTAGAGAGCTGTTTTTCAGCTATGGCTATGAATAGATGTGATATTTTGGATATTGATTTTCAGTTTTGCAGCAATTGTTTATCTTCTTGGATGTTAATTTTCCTTAAATTAGATCTCAAGTTGACCATTTCAATCTTGTTCAATAGCTGGTGCATTCCTTTTCATACTTTCCAATCTCTTATCAGTGATGATTTTTGGCCTCAAATGGGAGAAATGAGGATTTGGAGTGATCTGAATCTGTATTTAGATAGTGTTCAAGTTCGTTTTAGTGGCTATCTTTGTATATTTTCTTGTACATATGCTTGGGGAAATGAACCAATGCTTGATTTGCTTCAACCTTTTGAGACTCTTAGAGAGAGATTGGTGAAATTTTTCAGAAGTCTTCTTGGATATATCAGAATTATTCAAAGGAGGCATTGTACATCCATGAGGAGTTTTGAGGATGAGACTGATGAGCTTTTGCAAAGAGTTGTCTTATTCTTTGCAAGAAGCCTTGAAGGAGTCACAAGGGTAGTCGTGACTTTGCTTAATGATTTGAGGAGTTATGATGATGAAAATGTTTTTGAGTTGATTAGATTATTCTTCTCCATGCCCAGAATGGTGATAGTCATTAGCATTGTAGATATTGATTCCTTAGAATCTTTTGGCTGTGAGATGTTGTAGGGTCTTAGTCCCAATCCTTCCATGTTTCTCAGTTTGAATTCCATGCATGTTAACTCTTTGAGGTTGCAAGGAAGGTTAGTGCAGTTCTGGTACAATGGCTTCATTTGTGTGACTAGAGTGGTGCAACATCAACTTGGTGGGTCTTTCCAGAGATGGATATGGAACCCTGGAGTCCAACTTGGTTTGGTGTAGATTAGTATTAATGTTTGGAGTGTAGTGGTCTTGCTTTAGGACAAGCAATTTTGGGAAGGGCAGACTGCAATGTCTCCATTTTAGTTATATGCTCTTTAT
>VDFB02000012.1:14308478-14508194 GCA_007258455.2 Sequoia sempervirens | reverse complement strand
TGCCTTCTCTAACCTTTATAACCTGTGCTACATCTGGGCTAGATTCCTTCAATCAGATAAGAACTTGTTGATCCTTGAATTCAATTGCATAGCCCTTATTTTCCATCATTGAAATCGAAAGAAAATTCTTCTTGAGACTAGGAACAACAAAACACCATCAAAATCTATGAAAATTTTTGATTGCGTTTGAAAGGAAATTGTACCAACTCTTACTATTGGATACTTGGCATCATCAACAAACTCAACCTGAACTCCGAAATTATGTTCTCTAAAATTGGTAAAATACTCTCGGGTTGATGTCATATGCCTAGTGGCCCCACTATCCACATACCAAACATTCCTTAGAATCGAGCTAGTAGAAACACAAAAAACCATTGAGAACTCCTTCCCAAACTTGACAACAAACTTGTTCAATTGAGTTTCTGTAGAGGCTGCTACCTCCTCCTACTGTTGCTTTACTTGGTTCTTCTTGTTTGAACATTGTGATGCATAATGACCAAATACATGATAACTAAAACAATTGATTTTACTTTAATCCTTTTTCCCTAGCTTTGAGGATGGATCCTCACCCCTTATCCTTAATGTTTGACTTCGTTTCTAATTCAAAACCCCAGTTTACCAATTGTCAACCCCAAATCATCTTCAAACCCATGTTGTTTTTGCAAACCTAGTTAAATTGTGTCAAAAAGACACCTGAAATAAAATCCTAGACATCACTTTTCCTAAACCCTAGTTTGTACTCTTAGCTATTGCTACAAACCCTAGCAATCACCTTCAAACCCTTGCTGGTTATAAAAAAACTTGTTGGTTTGCTGTGTGCCCTAGCCATTGGTTCCAAAACCATAGATTATTTCAGCCCTAGCTTGTTAAAGGAAAACTTGTTGGTTTGTTGTGTGCCCTAGCCATTTGTTCCAAAACACTAGATTAGTTTGGCCCTAGTTGGTTCCTTCAAAATCCTATTCATAGGTTTAAATTATAGAAATAAATAACCTTTGCTAGTTGCTGATTTGTGCTCTAACCACAACTTTCACCTTTGAAAAACACCTAAAAAATCTTGTATCAACACATAAATTTGCCATTGATTTAGAATAAATCTTGATGCTGAGCTGCGATTTAATCAGGAAACTTCTAGCCATTGTAAAAATATTGGATAAACTACTGAAATCCATCACCATTTCATGATTAAAGATGACACGATTTAATAAGAGAATAAAACCCCTTGATATTTGTTTTAAATTTTTAATTTAGGTGCAATTTTTACATGTTTAGAAACCCCCAATTTCAATGAAAAAATAGATTGCAATTTTAACCAAAAACATTGTGCGATTTTCACATACAATGTGCTACAATTTCACAACCAATAAGCTCATGATTTCTCCTTTTTCTAGGTGTCGTGATTTTTTATACAAAAAAATCTTGCATGATTTTTAAAAATTCTTGAAATTCCTTCTTTCAGCTGTGCAATTTTCTTCAACCTTTTTGGCTCTCATACTATGAAGAATTTTCAAAATACTTTGTGATTATGCCCTAATGGTAAATAACATTGTACAAGTAACACAACAATGAAAACTTCAAAATGCAGAAACATACATAGATAATTACTCCTTGAGATCTGTTTTTCATTCCTTCAGAAAACTTGCAAGGATCCCTCCACAACTAATACAACTCAGTTGCATAGAAATCAATAACATGAACTATGTTGTTACATTTAGTTTTTCAGCCCTCTAAAAAACTCAGTATTTCATTCCTTCGAAAGTTAATTTGTATGTTTTTTACTTATATCTTGCTCCTATCTTTATACTAATTCAGCTAAAAATCTAATCTTCCAAAATTTAACTTTAATTACGAAAGCATCGTTATGACTTATAAGGATGAGTAGGAAGATAAGTTTAAATCACTAATGAATAATCACACTTTAGACTTATTTAGCTAAATAAAAGACTTTCACTTTAGTCATTTAAAGTAAAATGCAAAATAGACTAACTTGAACCACTTGAACGTTTCTCTGCACGTTCACATTGAACCCATTTGGAAGTTCCTATCTGAGCTAAAAACTCAACACACTTTTCATCACCTTCATTGGATTTACAGACCTCATTTGACACAAACTTCAAAATCTAATGTACAATTGAATATATTAAAATTAAGAACACTATGAAACAAAATTGGCAAGAGCTATACTCAATGGGACAAATCATATTCATAGCAAAAGGGGCAATGCTCATCCATTTAGATGATTGACATTTGTCTCTTTTGTATTACATCCCAAGTGTGTTAGTTACACCCCTTGTTGCAATAATTGCCTTCAAAAACATAGCTACACTTCTAAATAATATGTGCAACATAACCGCTTCTTCTTGATTGGTAATAAGGAAAAGGTGGTGAACATTGCAAGTCCATATCATCACGAATGTTCTTAACAATATTGTAGATGGCATCCACTTGTAGATGAACCTCATCTATAATGACTTGCTAGGCTTGCATTTGTGTTTCTATAGATCTGATTTCCTCATGTCCCGCTCGTAGAGATATCATGCACCTCCTAGTTGTCCACAAGTTGTTACTCCTTCCTTGCATTGTTTCTTTTATGTCCCTTGCCATACTCCTCATTTGTGCAGATTAGCACATATTCTCCTCCATCGAGTCTTTGATGGCAGCCATCTTTAGCTGCAATTGCCTCAATATAGGCTCAAGCTATCTTGGTGGAGTTGGAGGAAATGATGGCGTTCATGAAAGAGAATTGTTTGATATGTTTTATCCACTTGAATTTATCTTCATTCAAGCAATTCCTCTTGAGAAAACCGAGATGAATTTCTCAAAGGGATCCTTACATTATGTAATGTTCCTTTTTTGGTCCATTACAACATTCTTGGAAATTCCAACTTTCTTAGAGATTGCTAGTTTGATCAAAAAGGTATTTTGATAGTGGCAAAGAGTTCCTAGAGCCAAGATGAGTACAATGGTACTTTCTGTGTGTGGATCCGACATTCGAGGAGCACTCAACAATTTTTGGAGAAGTTCATCATCATGGGAGGACGCCAACCCTCATATAGACTGATTTCCTATGCACTTGAGTTATTAGTGGAGTGGTCAGAATTCTTGTTTGGGATTTTTAATATTTTTCGTAGCTTTGGTGGTTGTGTGGAAAACTAATTAAATTATTAAATGGTTGAATATTTAAGTTGACGAAAAATGGAAAATTAAAGGACAACTTATATATAATTATTTAAAAAGGTAATTAATTAAGTTGGAAGGAAAAGGTGGATATTTAATCAAAATTATTTTAATTACTTTAGGGTTGGATGGAAAAAGAATAAAAAAACAGATCTATGTTCCACCAAGTTTCTGGTACGGGGGGCGGCAGGACGGTGGAACGCATTTCAGGGATGGGATTTTCTTAGGGGATTTTTAGGGATGGCAAAGGGGACGGCTATATATATATCTATAGATAAATTTTAAAAATATAGGGAAATTTCAATTTGAGATATTCATATGAGTAATGATAATCATAACAATGAACATTGATAAAGTTGCAAATGTAATCACTAATCATATTGACATATACATTATAGAGTCAAATAGTCAATCTTCTGGAGCCCTATACCAGCCAGCTGCCTTGTCATACTAGGTGATCTACATGGTGGAAGGATTATTGCTGTTGTTATAACTTTGTTTCAGTCATATCCAGCAGCCATTCTTGCTGTTCACAAGGTTTCTTGGGTGTGTGATAGCTATATCATCAGCCTTTTCAGTCATTGATCTAGTATGAATGAAATTTCTAATTGTTGTAAGTCTGAAATTGCGTTTCCAAATTGTATCAGTCAATGTAATTGTTCTAGTTATCACAAAATCAAGTAAAATCAGCCTTTACAGGGTTACAAGTTGAGATTTTAGTGTATTTGACACCTTAGGATTTCATAATTGTTGATTACTTACATATCAGAGTCCACTATATTCATTTCCAGCCATATCAATATTTATACTTGATGTATGTGAGCATAAACTATTCAAATCTGAATGCAATCACTTTAGGGTTTCATATTGGCTGTTCATTGCATATCAATTATAAATCAGCAGGTATATTTGTAGTAATTTGAAATCTATAAGTGGGACCTTGTTGTGTTTGATACATTTGAAGTTTCATAATAGATCTGCAAATAAATGAAATACAATTTCCATACTGATGTATAATCCTTCAAGGGTGTTTGGGTGAAGTTTGAATGTACTTGGAGTTGATATTCACAACCTATGTTTAGTATTGGCAAGTTGGGAATGAGTTGGTTGTGATTTCTTAGTGATTATCTTGCTTTCCAAACCTATACAGTGCATTTCCAAAGCTTTATCAGACCTATACCAGCATACTATTCATCATTTTAATTTTAGAGCATTTTTTCTTTATGCAAAAAGTGGCTAGAGAAAAGGGGATGGTTGGTCGTCCCCAGGATGGTCGAGGGACGCTTGGGTGTCCCCTGACCGTCCTGGGGACAACTGGTCATCCTCTTCCCATCCCCAAGATGTCCCCCTCAATCCAAAACGTGTAAACATACCCAAGGAGTCCCCCGTCCCTGGAACGTCCCTGGGACAGGTACATGGGCTAGAACCCTAGGGGTGCGTCCTCGTGTACCACTGAAAAAAAATTATTGGAAAAAGGAACTCATTCTATTCTTCATCAATTTTCAGAAACCCTCATTTTGGAGAGCTTTGAGCTTTGGTTCAGCTTTTACACCAAGGATGGAAACTCTCACGGTTTATCTAGGAATCAAAATCAGAAGAAAAAAACCTTTTGGTTCTCATCATCAGCTTCATACAAAGGTCAAAATTTTTCTTATAGGGAATTATAAGTTATTACAAGTGGTAGTAGATTTGAAAATACAAAAAAAATATTTTATAATTTATTTTATAAGGCATTGTTATTTCAGAATAAACCAGAAATCATATTTTATTTGCTGGTCACAAGAAAAAACAAACCCAACTGTAGCAATTTTGGCTATAAAAGAGGGTCGTACCATTTGTATGGGGTGTGGGAATTATTTAAAAAGGTGTTTATGTGTGGGAGAATAGATTAGAGGGCCCGATCCAACCAGTCAATCACTTGATAATAATTAAAAATCAAAAGAAACATGCATCACACCCTTTAGTCGTATTGTATGGGATTACTAAGGTGATCGCATATCCTTAAAGGGTGACATGGAGGGAAGAATTAATAGTGCAATGAAAAAGGGAAGTCCTTGAATATTATTTACCAATCGCCAAAGTATGATAAAGGGGGATGTATGGGTTATTGAAAGGAGAACGCTGCATTAAACAAGTCCTTCGAGCCTTTTCCCCAACTGCACCATCATTTGGTGCTACTAAAATCAAAAGGAATTGGGAGTTGCTTGACAATGTTGAAATTATTGGTGCTCTTATTTGTATTGATGATGAACCAAACTCTATAGGAGAAGCTCTCTTCTAAAGAGATCAAGACTTGGAGAAAGAACATGAAACAGGAGATGGTGACATTGTAGTAGAATAAAACTTGGGACTTTGTTGAGCTCTTGAAGGTAGAAAACCTATTGGCTGCAAGTGGATGTTCAAGAAGATATTTAGAGCATATGGTATATTTTATAGGAACAAGGCATTGCTGGTGGCAAAGGGGTATTCCCCAATAGAGAAGTAGATTTTGGTGAGATCTTTTCTTCTATAGCTAAGTTGAATTCCATTAGAATTTTGTTGTCTATAGTTGTGGCATTTGATTTTAAAGTGGAGATATGGATGTCAAGACAAATTTTTTGTATGGAGATTTATAGGAGGAAATTCATATGTTTCAGCTTGAAGAATTTAAGTAAGGGGTAAAGAGCATTTGGTTTATAGATTGAAAAGGTCTCTATATGGGTTGAAGTAGTCAACGTGTATGTGGTATCAAAAGTTTGATTCATATGCATTAGAATTGGGTTTTGCAAGACGTCAACTTGATCATAGTTTGTACTACAAACAATTTGGTAATCAAGTTTTAATCAACATTTTAGATGTTGATGATATGCTTATCATTGGAGAGAGTAAGGCTTTGATTAGGGAAACTTAAGGTTCAGTTGTCTAGAAGATTTGAGATGAAAAATCTTGGTGCTACAACATAACTGGTATGGAGATCCATAGAGAGAAGGCTAACATAAAGTTGAGGTTGAACTAGAGGAAGTATCTTGATATTGTTCTGTAGTGGTTTAGCATGCATGATAGTAATCTTGTAAATATTCCTTCATCGGTAGTTACTAAGCTGAGTCTAGAAACAATGTCCTAAGTGTGAAGACTTTAGAGGACATGAACAATGTTTAATATGAAAGTGTGGTAGATATGAAAGTGTGGTAGACAACTTTATGTATGCAATGGTCTTTACAAGGCCAAACTTTTCCTAAGTAGCGAGAATTGTAAGTAGGTTCATTGCAAAGCTTGGCAAAAAGAATTGGACACAAATTCAAAAAGAGTTGAGATAATCAAAAGGAATTTTAGATTATTATTTGTGTTATCATTTTACTAGTGATGTTGGCACAAAGTGTTAAACAAATAGCGGTTTGTTAACTTTGATTAGGGTGAAAATCTAGATAATCAAAGATCAACAAGTGAATGTCTCCACTTTGTTTGGAGTAGCAATAAGTTGGACAAGTAAATGGCAATAGATAGTTGCTTTGTCCACAATTGAAGCAAAGTACATGGCAGCAACACATGTTTGCAAATAAGTTGTGTGGTTACAAAGACTAGGTAACAATATTGGGTTTAAGAATCATATAGTATTGAATTGTGATTCTGAAAGTGCAATTCATCTAGCTAAGAATTTTGTTTACCATGCTAAACCAAACATGTAGATGTGCAGTATCATTTTCTTAGGGAGATGGTTAAGAGTTAAGACAAGGTTCAGATAGAGAAAATTGACACAAGTATATATTATTGATTCTTTGACAAAAAATGTGAGTACTACTAACTTTCTGTGGTGTAGTGTAAGAAGACCCCTGATTTGTTTTTATATATCTTTTGATAGCATAAATCACAACATAAATATGCAAGTACTGAACACACACACTATTGTCATAAGTCTGATATAGGCAATCAACATTCCTACATTACATAATAATTTAATAACAATTTAGTAGGTAGATAAATAACTTCATATCAAACCCAAATGATAGATAAGCAAGTTCAAGTCATAACTCCAATTAAAGTACCTCAAACCAAATGACAATGGCAAATGATGCAGGTCTGATTCACTACTACATGCTTTGTTACAGGGCTGAATAGCAAACCTGAGTGATGATAGGTCTTTTAATGGACTGATTACAGTCCCTAGCAGCAAAGGAAGCTCTGGAAACACCCTTCTATCCCGTCAAGAACATCCCACCATTGATCAACCTCTGTTTTTATGCAACCAGCCCCTCAAGGAAGCTATACATTGCCTAAGATGACCAAGGAACAGGTTTGGTATACATGTTTTGAGTAAGATAACAGGTCTGATATACTATTCTGAGTATGATAACAGGTCTGAAACAACGAGATGCCCACCCCAAAGAAACCGCCAAGTTCACCAAGGCTTCCACAAGAACAGAGATCAACGCAGCACAAGTTGAGATACAAGTTGCAGGTGTGGAAGAGGACAGGGAACACTTTGTTTCAGGTAGGACAGCAGATAAATTTTGCCCAGAAGGTCTTCAAATGCAAGGAATCCCACCTCCAGTGACCTGAGACTGAAGTAGCACCTAAAATCTCACCTCCATACACCTTATAATTCTCTGCTCTGAGAATTGGTCTGGTGTGTTAGGCATTTCTGAGCGAATATCAAGTCTGATATGATAAGTACAGCATGTACTGTGAACAATACATCCTCCCTCAAGGTGTCCACACTCCAAAGTACACCCCAAAATATGATTAACCTGTCACAAGAAGATTAGGCGCCATCATTAGACACCAAAACTCAGTCCCAAAAGTAGCACTGGAGCTGGAAAGGGGTCACGGCCAGTTACAGGCTGAACAGTATGGCTTGGTACAACAGGTCGACTCTTCTTGGGATTCGTGCAAGCCTCCAAATCCCCTCAAAAACCCCTCAAACAAGGTCAGCTAGGCATATAGATGTCTGCAGGTGTGATCATTTTGAAAGTTGACTCCTGTTTAACTCACCTTTCAGCAAGATGTGATGGTATGGCCCATCTAGGGTATCACTGAAAATCTGGAAATTTCGCCCAGCAATAAAAGCCTCTAATAACACCTCCAGAAGCAAACAAACTCTAAAATGTTCACCAAAATGAACACCAAAATCTGCAATAAAGAAAACCTTAAATATCTTCATTTTCCTGAAACCCCGAACTGTGAAAACTTTGAAACCCAAGGTGATTCATGTATGAAATCACTCCAACCAGCTAAGGACCATCTCTTAGATCCGAAACTAGTAATTTGATGAGGGTTTTCATCCTCGATCAATCCTTGGAAGAACTTCTTTGTTCACTCCAACAACATCCTGTTATGTGTGCAAACTTGACTAATGCAAATGAGAGCCCCAAACCTCCTTTTATAGCTTTTTTGCTACTTTTTCTGAAAACTGTTTTTTGCTTTTTTGAAAAAGCATGTTTTTCCTTGTCGTTACTTTTTGAAAAAAACACTTTTTTTTTGCTTGTTTTAAAATAACTCTATGTCTAAGTCCCCTTTTCCCCTGGGCATCCACTTGAGGGGACATAACATAACTTTATTAAATTAAAACACTAAAGTAAATATTATAACATTAACTTATAACTTTAGTGTAATAATTTAAATAATCCAAAGCATTTTGTGGAAAGCACCATCAAGGCACCAAAAACCAAAAATGATCACGCCAAGAAGTTGATGTTGAAGAATGATGTCAGGGGCCAAACGGGCACTTACTAAAGAGAACAACCTAGAAGGCCCAAAACTCTACAAAGAGTGTCAACGCAAACCTGAAAGCCTACTGAACTCCTCACCACCACTAGATGCCTATAAAACCATAAATTGAGCTGTCCAAGAATGTTGGAGCTCTCGTAGCTCACCTAGAAACCTTCGGAAAATTCCAAAAATTGGCCAACGCTCACAAAATAGTATATCGTAAAAATGGGGACATTACAGTCCTCCTTCCCCAAAGATGGCTTGTCCTCAAGCAATGCTAGCTCATAAATTGATAGACCCCGGATAAAACTCGATGTGATCCTAGGATCCCAAATAAGTCTAGTTCTGTAGCTCAATCTGCTTGGAGCATTGTACTGCTGGGTACCCACACAAGCGACCTCCTATAAGAAGAGCTACCAAACACTTCATGATCCCAATCAATTCCTTAGAAATTGCTCTCCATAATCACAAATTTGTGGCACAGTAGGAGTAAAAATGAGAAAGTTAATGTTGATTTCCTCACTGTTAGTTTCCTGCACTTCAACATAATGGCTGCAATTGTAAAGAAGTCCGCTGTCCCAACCATAAATGCACTTTGATAATAAGAAATAAGAATTGCTTGGTGCTTGAACACCCATCCAACATTGAACTTGGTTAGCAAAACCTGTCATTCCCTTCTTTCAAGGCCAAAAACTAACCCTGTCAAGAGGTTGAATGGTCTGAAAATATTTAGATCTGTAGTTGTTCAAGTCTGAATTTTTAAATTTCATCACCCAGGAAGAACATGTGCTGCAACATTGGAAAATCTTGGCCAAAAGGAATTTTTTTATCATTCTCTTGGCTGAAAATGCCTTCTCAAGAGTCACCAACTCAATAGTGTACCAAATTTTGCTCAAAATCTCTCTCCAATCCACTTGTATGAACACAAATGGACTCATAAGATGGCTGTAAAGAGAGGTAACAATAGCATTCCTATCACCTTTTTGATCAATAACCTCCCATGGTATGCCTCTCCCATCATCTTTAATTCCACACTACCCATGCATATGATCCTGGGTATAAATACTCACCCTTGAAATGTTTCCACCACACTGATGCCCATCAACTTCAAAGCCACAATAGTATTCCTCCCTTGGTGGTGAATCCACAAATTCATTCATCATACTATATTGATCCCATCCAACATAATCCATCATAGGGAGCAAACCATCATTAGGAACCTGTCCTTGTCATGTCCCCATCCAGTCAGCGCCGTGACGAGGTTAGCCTATCATTCGACCCAGGGTCGACAGAGGTGCAGAGGATCATCCGGGGCTGTTTGGCCTTCGCAGAATCTTCCAGGAGCATTTTCGGAACTTTCTATTTTTAGAAAGTTAGGTCAGGAAGCCGCTATTTCGGGGGCGGTTCAACCATTCAGCTCAGAATTTGCTTGATGTTCAAACGGAGAAATAAGGAGTATTTAATGAATTATTAAATATTTAATATTTTGACTTTATAATAAAGTCACTTTATTGAAATATTTAAATATTTAATTAATTGGCCTAAATTATAAAGTATTTATTATACTTTATAATAAAGTATTAAATGTTGACTTAATGAGTATTTTATATTCATTAAAATATGGACGCCAATAATTAATGATTTCTCCTAAGTTTAAAAAGTGCAAATTAAATCATTTATTTAAATGATTTATTAAAAAGGAGATTGGGTCGAATTTCTTCAAGGGATATATATTTCCTCTCAAGGCAAAATCGAACTATTCTGATATTATTATTCAATTTTGTCTTTATTGCTCTGAGCATTGGAGTTTGCAAACCCTAGGGTTTCTGGCAGACGAACGTTTCTGGAGAACGAAAACTCTTCAGAGATCAGGCAGACTGAGGCTGTGCAATACCAGCTGAAGCTTGCACTTGGTGATTTCATACAGAGGTCACAGATTGGGCTTAATCATCTATTCAGACAGAGATTCACAGTGATATTCATCAGACAGTAAAGGCGTCTTAAGCAGAGGTCATTCATCAGTGTTCTGACACAAATTCCAAGAAGCCGTACCACATTAAATGCTGCTGCTGTACAGGCCGTACCAGCAAGGGCCGTACTTTTTCATCAGAGAAAATCGTTCAAGCTTTGATCACCAGTCTTTTGGCAGAAGGGGCGCCTAAGGTTATAGAAGATATTCCTCTGTTTCTGAGTCTGGACAGTGAGTATTTGGAGCTGGCCCTACTATTGCACATTTCCCAAGGCGGCTGCAAGAAGTCAGGTTTTTATCATAATAAATCTGTATTTCATTTATTTGTTGTTCTTTACATTTGTAAACCCTCTGGAAGTGAAATATATTGAAGCGCCTACCTTATTTGATCAAGTTCTAAGCTTATTTGGTGATCTAGAATTTATTTGGATTTTTCTAAGCATTTATTAGCAAAATCGCATTTTTCATTATTTGCCTGAAAACACAAAAAAATACAAAAAAACACAAAACTTGCAAAAACCTCAGTTTCAGTTAGGGTTTCTGAATCGAGAACCATCAGGGTTCTGACATTCCTCCCCTAAACCTTTAGCATGCATCTCAAAAAAGGGATTATGAAATGATAACTCTACATCCATATCAAATAGGGGATTAATCAGAATATGAAAATCATTGTTACCTCCTTATTATGACTTTGTTTTTGACCAATGATCGAATACTCCCTGCATCATTTTGCATGTAGCTATATGGGATTCCTCCTTTGTCATTCCTCTCAATACTACTATTCTACCCTCATTCTGAAATTTCAGCTCCATAGATTTTAAGTTCAAGGTGATCTCACCAAGAGAACGAAGCCATTGCATACCAAGAGCAATATTCGTGCCCCCTGTATTCACAACATAAAAATCATCATTGACTTAGTAGTCGTTCAATAGGAGCCTCAGTTGTGGGATCTTCCTCATGTAAGACAGTGTGACCATTTGCAACCCTGACTTTGAAACCTCCAAATTTCCTAGTTTTGAGCCCACATTGTGCCACAATGCCCTCATCAATGAAATTATGAGTAGCTCCTACGTGAATAAGAGCAACAATTTGCTTCCCTTTCAAGGTACCTCTAACCTTGAATGAATCACTTCTTTTAAGACTAGAGAGTCTAGGAAGTATGCCTCCACCTTCCTTCTCTTCCCCAAACTCTTCTGCTGAATCCTCTTCTTCACTTTCCTCTGTTTCATCTTGCTGGTCTGAATTTTCTGATTCAGATTTATCAACTGAATATGCCTCCAATTGACGATTCTTTTCGTTTTCCAAACACTTATGTCTTGGGGCCCATGGTTCCTTGCATGCGAAACAAATATTTTTCTTTCTTAGCTCCTTTTTGAAGTTATCTTCCACCTTCCTTGAGGAGGTTTCTTTGGGCTGAATGTTCTCCTTGTTATCATGCTTATTATCTCTATCATGATGAAAGGCTTTTGATAAAAAAATGTTTCTAGGGACAGCCAACTCCATTCTTCTTGCCTTATTCATTGCCTCCTGTAATGAAGGTGGGTCAAATGCCTTAACCCATCCTCTAATGGGCTCCACTAGTCCCTCACTAAAAAGGACTACCAACCTCCTCACTGTAATACTAGGAACCTTAACAGATAACCTCTGAAACTCTGAAATGTATGCATCCATAGTACAATGGTTCCTCAACTGTGCTCCCTCTCTGAATGTAACACTGGGTCTTTTTTGTCAAATCTCTTGATGAGTTTATTAGTGAACTCATCGTATGTGGTAATTAGATTGTGTCGAAGAGTGACCAACCCATGGTACCACCACTCATGGGCTATTCCATCTAGATGCAAAGTCATAAACTTAATTGCCTCGTCCTCCATGGGCCTAAGAGCCAAATAATTATCCAACTTTTGAACCCATGCTCTGGTTGTGCATTTGTCACTCCCTTCATAATGTCGCAATGTCACCTTACCCAAAGCCTATTGAAAATCCCTCTGCACTACGAATCCTCTCTGCTCAACTCATCCACCACCATGTTTCTTCTTCTAATTCGGATAAAAATTCAATGACAAGTGATGCTTATCTCATCCGGAAGAGTGTCATACTTAGCATAAGCAATTCTAACCTCATCAACCA
Source organism: Sequoia sempervirens (assembly GCA_007258455.2). NCBI lineage: Eukaryota > Viridiplantae > Streptophyta > Pinopsida > Cupressales > Cupressaceae > Sequoia > Sequoia sempervirens. The sequence continues at coordinate 14,495,239 of VDFB02000012.1, read as the reverse complement.
AGGGAAGCAAGACCTTGGAAACAACCTGTACCTCCTCTCTCTGTATGAAAGATGGCTGAAGTGGTCTAGGCACAAACCCTGACATTGGTGCAGTTATACAACCGTTAGTGTTCTGCTGGCTGGAAGTACTAGATTCATCATTTTGCAATGGAGTACCTTGTATGTTAGTTTGAGCTCCTTGTGGTATGTTTTGGTTAAGCTTTGCAAGAATTTGTGACATCATATCAAGCATTGCATCAAATTTTCTTTTAGCTCTAGTGTTAGGACTGACTGAACCCGCCCTTCCCTTGCTTCTATCTGCCATGTCTCTAGGTGGGCTTTGAGCTAAAGACCTTGAAGGACTATCACTGCTATAAACCAACTCTCCTCGCACTGTTTGATCCATTGTAAAAGGATCTATTGCCTCTGCTAGTTGGGTTTTTTGATTTGTTTTCCTTTGTTCTATGGTGTAATATCTTATCTCCCTTTCACTCATAGGTGATGTTCATCTATATGTAATTGGTTAAAGCATAGGTTGGTAGGATATACGTGCTTTGATACCAACTGTGTAATGTCCCCATTTTCGTGAGCATCAGAGTTCGGAGGATTAGCCTATCAATTGACCCTTGTAGGCTAGTGTTTAGTGATTAGAAGGTCTAGTTGGGCATTAATGAGCTCTTCAGGTGGCAATTTGTTGTGCCCAAACCAAATTTTTTGCTTCATTAAGGCATTTTGCTTAAAAGAGTCTGAACCTTGTAAAATGATGTCAAAACGCAGTTTTTGGGCAAATCAAGTATGGACTTTGAGTCAGTTTGATGTCAAGAAGATACTGGTGAAATTTGAAAAAATTGAAAAATTATGGTTTCCAACATCCTATTTTTAGGTCAAAAACCCTAAAAATTGAAACTTGTTAGAATTGACTGAAAATTGTTTTGATTGGCTTATTTTGCTTCACGATCACAATGGTGAAGTCAGTTTTAGTTAAAAGTCAGTTTAAGTCTGGTTGGTAGTTTTCGCTTTTTCAGGTGGAAAGTTAGGATCTTCGAGGTTGTCAATGGCAGATGGCTAGAGACCAGGTGTCAAAATCTAAGCCTAAAACGCTCAAGTGAAGAATCTATGGTGAGATAATTTCAAAATGGTGCTTCGTCTCGGAGGGGATTTTTCGCCGGGATGAAAATCACTAAATTTTTTACTCTGGAGCAAGAGAGCCCTTGGAGGCCAGGGGCACCCTAGATTTCAGAGGCCCACATTTCAATTTCCGGATTTGTAACTTCCAAGAAGACTTCTCCGGAATACTGTCAGCTTCGCGATGAGCCTACCAGCTAGCCTAAAAGATCTATCTAGCACCTAATACAGGAGATTGAACGAGAAACGAGGGAGATGGAAAAATGACACTAGAGTGAAAAGCGTGCCTCTTAGCCAGGGGCACCCATCTTTTTGAGGGACCAGATGAAGGTTTTTGACCAAATGATACCTAGGATGTTAGTCTTAGACTTGATCAGGCTTCGCAACGAATTCGTCAGCGAGTTAATCTGAGTTGTTGAACTGTCGGAATCAGGAGTCAAACATAAGGTCTAATCATGGTCAAAATCTCAAGGGAAAAAGCAAAAGCGCTCCTGGAGGCTAGGGGCACCCAAGGTTTTGGAGCCTTGAATGCAATCTTTCTGGTGATCTCAAGTATTCATCTTGTCTTTGACACTACTTGCTTTCTGTTGCATACCTCAGTTAGGTCAGAGGCCAAGTCAACAACCTGCAGCCGAAGATTAAGTGGATTTTTAGTCAGTTTGGAAAATGGCCAAGTTTGGGAATAACCAGGGGTGCCCTTGATTTTAACCCAACAGATGATGTTATTTGGAAAAGTGCTCTCCAAGAGCTCTTGTGCAAAACGAAGCCAGCTTTGTAGTGAGCCTGTCTGTTAGTTTTGAAGTTTTGCTGAACGCCGGAGGACGCGAGATGAAGGGAGGTCAAAATCACCTTCCAAAATGATGAAAATTTGTTTGTCTGAGCTAAAAGCGCCCCTGGAGGCCAAGGGCGCCCTAAATTTTGAAGCATCAGATCTCAGAATCAGGCTTTGCAGCCTCAAGGAGTTTCTTGTCAGTTTTGATCCTACTTTTCAATGAAACTGTCAGCCAATCTTCTGGATACATCAATCAATTAGAATTAGTGGTCAAACATGGACTCCGGTGAGGTTTGTGAAATGAAATTTTCAAGAAAATTTCTAACTTTGGAAAAGTTACGCCTAGAGTTAGAGTTTGACTTTTTGACTCAAGTGCATGAAGCGCCCTATAAAGATGGAGATTGTGAACTGAAATTAAATATTATTTAATTCTTAGTTAATTGTTTTCAATTGAACTTAATTTTGCTTGCAAAAGGGGCGATTCATTTTTACATGAATTGTTTACTGAATTTGGTCCAATCAGAAGCTAAGCGTTCTATTTAGGGCGAATTTCTCAAGATGTTAACTGAGTTTAGGGGGTCCAATCAGAGGATGCCATACATTTTGAGGTCCAATCAATGTGGCGCCTAATTTTAATGGAATTTGTGACGCTTCTACACTTAAATTTATTTATTTAAGTCATGTTGGCGTCCATTATTCTCATAACAGATGCAAGCAAACACAATTTTCTTGAGCAAATAAAGATTTGAAGGTGCTTCAAGCAATATTTTTCAGTGTTCTTCGCAGTGCCAGGTCCAGATTGTTCAGAAATATTTTCTAGACTTCATTTTTCGAGTTCATGCAAACTTCATCGAATCCAGTTCAAGTATAGGCGGCTTTTTGAGGCAGAACAAATAACTTCAATCTTTTGTCTAAAATTCTTTTATTCTTGTCTTAGGTTCTCTCTCGCATGTCAAAGTAAACAACGAAATTTTCAGAATTTGATGATCTCGGTTCACATATTTCAGCGACAATAGAAAAACCCATGTCTTAGATTTTTTCGAGAAAATTGCCCCGCTGCTTTTATTCTAGAAGCAATGTGCTTTTTTTCGAAGATTCCTTTGCATGTGGGCCAATAACACATTTTTTCCAAAATCAAATCATCTGGGTTGCGTTAGAATTCCATTGCCTACAAAACCCATGTTCCAGATTTTCTCGGGAAAACTTGCCCTGGGAAGCTCTAAAACCCCTATAGTTCTCGACTGAAAAGCCTTTGCATGCCTTGCTAAAACTTAAATTTTCGAATTTTTGACGATTTGGGTTTGTTTAGAATTTAATTCTCTACAAAACCCATGTTTTAGAAAATTTCCAAAAAAACTTCCCGCAACTGGCTATTTTTAGCCACATCCAGATTTTTTTTAGCTTTTTCTGAAACTTGTCCGAACATACCCAACTTTACAGTCAAAAATCTATATTTTCAAAATGCAAGTCAACCCCATAGATTACAAGGCCAAATTGGTCTAAAACATGACTTTTTGAAAACCTCAGACACAGACTTGGGTCATGTTTATCTAGTGGTCAAACTGAGCACGTTGGAAGGTACCAACAGCAGTACAGTCAAGAATCTTGAGCGTTCCGGGTTGCTGGCAATAGCGTCTATTCCTATCACGGCTTTGGATCTTGAGTTTGTTCTTGCTTGCATTAAGCACTACGACTTGTCTACAAGACAAATTAGATCAGTTGATGGGAGAGTCATTTGCAGCCTTAAGCCGAGGGACGTTGAGAAGTGTTTTGTTATTCCTCCTCGCTCAAACAATTTCACTGTAGTCATTGAGGCTTGTGATAAGATATGGTATGAAAACAGAGAAAGATCCCAACAAAAAGTTGCTCAGAGATGGTTGAAAGTACAAAAGACCAACATGCCAAAGAAGGATGGTCACGGTGAGTTCAAGGATGAAGTTGCTATTTTGATAACTTTACTCAATCGGGTTACAGGTCAAGAGGAGGCTAATATTTTCCGACCGTGGATGTTCTATGTCATTTCTCGGATCATCGATGGTAAAGAACATTTTGACTGGGCCATGTTAATCAGCGAGTGTCTTCACCAGCAAATCACTGGATTCCTCAAAATCCACGAGTTTCACATGGTGTCTTACCTAGTCTACTTGATTGCATTCCAAGGCAATTTTAGACATTTGAAGACCTATGGAACTCTTGGTGTTCAACATATTAACGAATATTACTCTCAATTGGAGTTCTCAAAGGCTGGACATGATTTCAAAGCGGTGAATGATCATTTTCTCATGAAGATAGTCAGAGACCTCGACAATGAAATGCACATCAGGATTTCACCAGAGGCAAAATCAGCAATGGCGAGTTGGGTGGATTGGTTCATTCAATTCCCTACTTTCACATATATCCGAGTGTATGGTTACATCGGAGAACCTTTGATGCTACTGAGGTACTTGTCAGACCAAGTCCTATTTATGGAGTTTCTTTGACAAGCTCTAGAGGTTCACTCTTTTCTTTGCAGTCGACACAAGCCAACATTCACTTTTCCTTTCAGATGGGGTATTTACAAATGCAAGGCGACTGCTGATTGCAAGTTAATGACGAATGAGTTAGAAAAACTCAATCTCAGGTTTCTCATCGAGAGGCGTTCCTAGGATCCTTTGGGTCATTATGCAGCTCGGTTGGAGCAAAGTGTTTCAGACAGGCCAGCACTTGAGGACTTTTGGGCTAACTGTGAAGACTGATTTGAAGTGCACCGACGTCATTACTGCAGACTTACTATTGCTCAACTTGCTGATTTTCTATCAGAGGATGTTGAGGGTTTGTCAGATGATGACGGAGAGGTGTTGCTTAGTTCATTCGTCAAAGATGAAGTTGCTCGCCAGTCACTTCGCCAACCAGATTGGTATGCCAAAGAGAATACTTCAATCGAGGACGTGTCAAAGATAGTTACCAAAACCAACATGCACTTCTTGGAGAGTAAGAGAGGGTGCAAGAAAGTTCGAGTCACAGAGCCGCCAGTAGGGTTTTCTTCACTACCTTCTACCTCAAGGTCAAGGCCTCGAGTTAAGGTTATCTTGAAGTTGCCTGAAGGTGTTAGAGTTAGTGGAAACACAAAGGGGAGAAGTATCGGCAAGCGGAAGCAGAAGTAGGATGAAAGAGTGCCTAAAGTTCTTGTGGAGACAGTCATACAGGTTGAAGCAGATTCATCTCTTGATACACCATTTTCACCATAGTCACCTCCCATTGATATAGATTCAGAGCCGGAATCACCAGTTTGGCCAACCTCAGCGCCAGTTGACCCTTTAGAGGTTGATACAACAGTAGTAGTCTCCTCAACTAGATAACATTGTTCATTCATGTTGGCTGGAGAGATCTTTGGGAAGATAGAGGCGAGAGCCTTCATATAAGCTTGATTTGTTTGAGTTTGGCGATTGTAATGTCCCCAATTTGGGATTACCCTAAATCTGCCTTGATTTCTCGAAGATATCCTTTTATGATGGTCTAGTGTTCATATTGCATTCTTTTTCTTCTTTTCCTGATCAATCATAGGATAAAGACATTCATAAATTTATTCATTTTTCTATCAAATAATCATGATTACTTATAAGGCTCAATAATTGCTACAAGTATCTTTATTGTATAATTGTATTATATATATATGTAATTACATTCAATAATGTCAATGGAGCATAACATATCAACAATGTTATAAGATAACTAGTAGCATGCATGATTTATTATTCCCCATGCAGTCCATAAAAAAAATAGATATCATTAAATAAATAGCAGCATGTATGAATTACTATTAATTAGAGTATTATTTAAATCCATGATGTATTTATCAACATCATTATTTAAATGTACAAACATTTATCTAACTTATTATTTAAATTCATAAAATACTTATCTCCTTATATTCATAAAATACTTATCTACTTTCCATCTGCCTGTCTTTATAAATTTTAGATGATCTGCAGTTTATATTTTATCTCTTGTTTCCCATTCTATTCTCTATTTCCTTCTTCCTTCTATACATATCTCATTCTTTCCCTTTTTATATCTCCACATTCAAATGAGAAGATGTATCTTTTTGAAAAGAGACATTCATTAGAAAGGACACAACCTTTTGAAATGATTGTTGCCTTTTGAAAACTAATTCCAAACCTTTCTAATTTCTATTTTATTGTTCTCTACACACTATTGATAGATCTCCTTTTTACATCTTCATTCCTTTACTCTTCCATCTTCTTCTTAAAATCTGATGTGTATATATTATCCCTTTCCCTTATCTTCCACTCCTTATTTTATATCCTTATACCTCCATGAAGAGAGGCATCTCTTTGAATAGAGATAACCCCACAAATGGACATGACTTTTAGTTAAACATTCCTTAATGATATCTCAAATTATATTCATTTTATTATTTTGTTTTGATGTGTATTATATTTTACTATTTTATTTTTAATTTATTTGTAATATTAATTATATTTATTTATAGTATTATTTATATTTATTATTTAAATGTATATTTTAATATTTATAATATTATCTCTTAATAATTATTTGATAATTACGATAGTATTTATATTAATGTATTTTATTGTGTATCGTCGATATATATTTATAATTACAATATTATCTTATGATGATTGTAATTATAAATATATTAAAACGATAATATTTTCTTTTATAATTTTAATATGTATTGTGTTATTCATTTTCACTTATTTGTATCTCAGAGTGTTCTAATTTCGGGGACATGACAGTCGTCCCCTCCCAACTTTGGTTGTCCTCAAGCAAAAACATCCTAGTTTCTTCTAGGATCTCATCTTCTCATCTGTCACTAACGGTATCCAAGATAGTCATGTTTATATATATGAGTTAAATGAAAATGTTCTATAATGATTACTCTATTTGAATGCAAATATATAAATATATTAAATGTATGCTTATCTTAGATTTTCTTTTGTGATGGGGACATCACAAATCTCCCCCACTTGACATTGCTTGTCCTCAAGCAATCCTTATAATTCTTTTCTTCCCTGATCTTTTGACGTTCTTGGCCGGTACAGTGGACTTCATCCTAGAAAAAGATTGTAACATCTTGTTACAACTAATCTCCTTCCAAGCCTTTTGGATACCTCGCTATGGAGTATATCCAACCTTTCTGGGAAAGGACACATTTCTTCCAGGCCCTTGGAATACGTCTAAAGGATATCCAATCCTGGGAAAGGGGTTATGTCACCTTGTCCTAGGCCCTTGGGACACCTTTTTATTGGGTATTCAATCCTGGATGTGACACTTCTTCATCCTGGAAAAAGATTGTAACATCTTGGTACTACTAATCTCCTTCCAGGCCTTCTAGATTCCTCGCTATGGAGTATTGTTGATGTGATTTTTGTGACCGCACCAATCAGCAGAACAATGTATCCGAAGCCTACTCCATTCTCTCTTGATCAAAGAATTCCATACGCTAAGATTGCCAGAAAGTTCGTATGTTCAACTCCAAGGTTCCGAAAATGCTATGGAATACCCTCAGTTGGTTCGTTGTGATTTGCTGTTTTTACGAGGGGACTTACACAATTGTTCAAAAGGTTTGCAGCTGATAGCGGGTTAATGATTGGAAGGGGATTTTGTGCGTTGCGAATGATTTGGTGATGAGGTACGTGTTTCCTAAAACTAACCAAAATTGTACTGAAATGAAAAGAGTGCAGGGTTTAGAAGATCTAAATTCTATATAAAGACGGGATGCAGGATCAATTTCGGCAGACTTCAACCAGATTTTGCCTTGCCTCACGTTGGACAGCTTCAACAAAATCGGTGCAATCTTCAAGGGAGTAGCGGAAGGTATTCAGATTACGACTGAACATGCAAGTACCATCAGGATGACGCATACAAACACACGAATCTCAATCGAAGTTAAGCTTGTAATGTTTTACAGTTGACCACACAAGGAAAACTTGCCGTTAGCAAGCTGCTAGTGGTATGGATTAAAACGAAGTTGCCTTGATTAACACCACAAATCCACAGCTAACATCTACTTGCATGAAATGAAAATTACACGACTTTAAGCTACTTTACGCTACTTGAAGTAGAAGGGGTGAAGAAACCTCGCTAGCTATTCATAACAAATATGAGTTTCACCATCAATGAAAGATCTTTTATTATGGTAGTTTTCACGACAATCTCTTACAAAGTTTTTAAGGGAAAACTTTCCCTCTCTTCCAAACTATACTATGCTAACAAGCTATGCTAAGCTATCAATCTCTCTGCTCTAGTCTCTAGTCTAATGATCTAATTTCTACTAATGTACAAATGAGGGGGGATGCCCCTTTTATAGATAGCCCAGTCCAATGGACGACTTAGATTACAATCAAATGAATGGCTTAGATTAAGCCACCTCAACCCTAACCCTAAAAACAGCCAGAATGGGGAGTGGTACAATAAATGAATCACAAGACTCCCACTCCCAAAATAGGAAAGGAAATTAATGCCCATAATCAATCTTCCAGAAGGTCATCATCCAGAAGAGCATTCCCTTTCTCCTTCTCCTTGGCCGCAAAATCAATGAACCTGGCGAGCAGAGCCTCAACCTCCTGAACTGAGATCGGCGGAATGTGATCAAGCTGAAATTCCAATACTGTGACCGCCTACCCATGACGTGTACAAGATTTTCTCCAGGCAACCAAGGCATCCTAAGTATTCTGAATAATACTGGAGAAAGTGGAGGTGTTCTCAAAGTCGTTCTGAACAAAATTCTTCACCTCTGGAAAGAAAGGTGGCAGCCTATTCCTCAAGCCATCAGTAGTCACCTCATCAGAATTCAGCATACTAGCAAAGATCGCCTCCAAGGTGTTCAGGACTCCATCAATAATGTTTATCATAGCCTTCCTGACTCTGGCTGAATTCGCTTGTGCTGCATCAAAGAATCCACGTCCTGTGACTACTAAAGAGTACCAGTCAGTAAAATCGTACCTATCACCTTCCTGAATTACTCCTACATCAATCAACATCTGCACGGGAGTGTGCATCAAGGCTTCCAGACGCTGAATAACCTTGCTCTGATAGACATGAGCATCACCCCAGGCCTGATCAACTGCCTCCATCCGGGCCATAATGCAGGAAGCTTGCTGATAAGCATGAGCAAGATCTTCCATGAACCTTTCTGTCTCGACACGAACGCCTGCAACCCATTTATCTACCTCCTGTGCCATCTTTCTCAAGTCCTCCAAGTCACTAACTGATTCTCTAGATAACTCGGCTGGAAGCTAAATTGCTTGGTTCTCTTGCCCACAAGGACGAGACAAATGCTGCACGTAGCCTATCAAAGTCTTGTGCTCTTTCTTCAATTTCTTGTACTTGCGTTCACTCCTGAGCAATTTGTCCTTAAGCGCCTGATAGGAGTTATCACACTCCTCAATAATCTGTGCTCCCGTGGGGCGACCCAACTCCAAAGTGGTGATCATATAATTTTCTGGAACTGCCTCATCTCGATCACAATCAACTCTTGGCACAGCCACGTGAAGGGTGCGGGAGCCATCCTCATCTGTTGAGATCTTTGAAAATTTCCTAGCTCTCTTCTTAGTTGGAGGCGCACTGATCCTACTCAAGAATTCCTCCATCTCTATTGCTGGATTAGCCTCTTCACTGGGGCTCCTTCTCATTCTATCTCTGAGCCAGTCAGGTGCTACCTGCTGTATAACAAACGACTGCTCATCTCTTGCTTCTTCCTCACGGACTTCTCTAATTTCATTCTGGCGAGGCTCATCGGCCTCTATGGGCTGAGTATCTCCTGAAACTGCATCATCCTCTAGAGCTGCCTCAAGCTCACACTGGAAGTGTGTATCGGTAGCAGTTTCCTCATCTTCCTGCTCTTGATTATCTCTAGTGGGTGCATTGACACTCTGGCCAAGTGATTCTCTTCGTGGTGGCTGATTTTCCTCATGTAATTCCTGCTTCTGATTCAATACATTTCTCTGATCAGCAAATAGTGAAACCTCCTGTATGCTTGGAGAACGTGTCTCCAATGGCGTAGGTGACTCTACCACAATTATCGGAGGCTCTGGCTGAACTAGCTCTTTCCTTCGAGACTCTGGACCTCGAGTAACTTGTTTTTTCCTGCTGGCAGTTGGCGTCCTATGATCTCCCATCAAATTAAGTCAAAGGAATTGACGTACTCTTCAACCTGCTCACATGCCTTTCAAGCCATGCTCTGGTGAAAGTCAACACTGGTATACAAAGTGTGTCCAAATTGGCAATCTCCGGCTCCGACCAATCTGGGAGTGGAAGTGGCGTGTCTCTCACTGCCTCATAATCTGGATGAAGAACGTTCATGTCCTTGTCCACCTGGTTTGGTACTGGAATAATTTCACACTCCCTAATCATTCTCAATGGTAGCCTCAAGAACATCCTTTTCCTGAATTCAGCTTCATCCGATGTATCAGCCCAGTAATCCTCAATATTTGCCTTATGCACAAACTCTTCTGACAATATCCATCTAATATTCCTGTGAGGATCGTAATACTACCTGCTGGTGTGATAAGAAAGGTGGAAGAATTGAAGCTCATTCTCAGCTTCCCTGGCTTCCTGAAGTGAAGGACACACTTCGTTTGAATTCCCCATGATGATCGAGAAGTCAAGTCCTCCCTTCTTCTTTCTCTTCTGAATCTTATCATAGGCAACAAGTTGCCTAGATATCTCTAAGATCAAAATTCTATTCGTTGGGTACTTAGGCAATCTATACGGGTATGAAGAAAACCATTGCAACCTGATATAAGTAAATTTCGGAAACTCGGAAACTGAATAAATCAGCACCCATACCTTTCTATTAATTCCTGAGCTTCCTTCGAGATCCTGTGATGGGTTCTTTGTTGAAGTGATCTCGTTATATGCATGGTGAAGGCATCATTGAGTCGCTTGTAATTGGACGTGCTTGTCAGGTGCAGCTGTGGACAAGCCTCATGAATCTTGAACTGGTGAGAGCCACATCCAATTGGCTCCTTGTATGAAATTCCCTTGTACTTCGTCATATGAGCCAACATGTAAACAATGTATGAGCCCATGTAAAATGTCTTCATCCTCCTCAAACTCAGGAGCTGCTCATGCAAATTGTCACTAATCATCACCGCCCAGTTGATGTGCTCCTTTCCTTCCAGCACGAGGTTGATATAATAGAACATCCAAGGCTCAAAGATAAATGCTTGAGGACAACCTCCAACTTTGCTGAGCATCATGATCAGGTCACAATACTCCTGCTTCAAATCATTTGATATTATTTGCTTCGGCAACTTCGTGCGAGAGGGCTTGGGCTTGTTCATCCAGCGAGCGTTGATCATGTCAGCACATCTCTCGAATGTTGAAGCATACATTCGCTCAACACGCTCTCTTGTCTTGTAAATCATCCTCTCGTGTGATGGAATTCCAAATACTTCGCTGATAGCTGTAGGCGTGAGGTTGGCGAACAATCTACCATCAGGTGAGGCAATAGATCTGTGATCAAGATCGTAGCAGTTAGCACACTCCATCATTAGCTCTGGACACTGAATTGCTGGTGGAAAACCAGCAGCTGCATATAGTCCACTTCGGACAATATTGTGCGAAGTGACTGAAGGGCGATGGCTGCCAACTCCCATCATTCGACTTTTAAAAGCCTCCATGTTGAAAGAACCGAAATTTGTGTCAGCCAACTTGCCCAACTTCGAAGTGAATTTCGACTCCAGCAGGAAAGGCTTGTCCAGCTTCTTGATAACAGCCTGCCTGGATGCAGAATTACTATCTTTGCCAGTTGCTCTTACTTAAGCCATCCTGCAAAACAACAACAGTCTTCAGCAATTTAACTTAGAAAAATAAAATAACATTGGGGGTGCCAATCGACTTTTGAAAAATGAGGAGCTTCAGCATGCAATTCTAACTTCAAACCTCAACTTCTCCTCTAGCAACTTCGAACTTTCAACACTTAGCAAATTTTTCAAACAAGCCTCAACAATTTCAGCCCTTTGAGAAAATCGGCGAACTTCACTTCTAACACTTCTCAGCACCTAGACTTTTCAAACTTCAGCTTCAACAATCCTCTTCTACCTCAAGTCGAACCTCTTCAATACTCAGCTATTCACTTGCACTGCAATCTTTACTTCAGAGCTCAAGTCGTACTTCTTCAGTTGATTGAGAAAAATGAATAAACTTCACAGTTCAAATAGATGAGTCGAATTCTAGAAGAAGCTATCTTTAGCCAGTTTATTAAATTTCCACTACTCCCCTTAGGAATTTGAATTTCCCTCCTCTGACAGCAGTAACACTTGACATCCGGCGTCAGGAATATTTGACCTTCTAGAATTTCCAGAAGATTCACTTCACTGGTCAAGGCGTACTTAACATTTTAAAATCATTTTTAAATATCAACTTTAATTGCATCTTCAAGAAATTCACTTCACCAGCTGAAGTCTGACACTTGATTTCATCCATCTCCTGCTTGAGAAAATGCACCTTCAATTTTGATCAAAATCATCTAGTGAATCAACTTTAAATTCATCATCTGAGGCATTTTATTTCAACAACACATTTTATTCCTTCTGCCTTAGAAATTTTTTAAATTTTCCTTAGGAAAATTCATTATTCAAGAGCCGATCAAAATTTTCATCTCGAAATCCTTGGCGAGCTGTGGAAGACTTTAAAATCAATTCTTCTTCGAAGACGTTCGATACCCAGAAGAAAATTCCCTTCAAAAAGTGTCAAATCCATGGGTCTACAAATGAAGGGGTACATTTAATTTTTGAATTTTAAACCTTAGAAAAATATTTTCCATTAAATTTATTCCCATTCTTCATCTTTGGGCGAATTTTCTTGTTTGACTTTGAAATTTTTCATCATCTTCGTGAAGCTGACACCTTCTGACATGTCTACTGCCAATTTTATTCATGCCTCAGTGAAATTTCATCTCCCTACAAGCCTGGGTGTATTTTCTCTAGAGATGAGATTCCAACACTTAGAAAATTTTTAAATCCTTTTTATCAACATGGGCGCATATGAGGGGTCAGGCATAAATTTGAATTTTTTTCCTTAGAAAATTTTCATTTATTTTTTTCTCATGGCGCATTTCGCCTGTGGAGAGGAATTTTTATCAACACTTAGCACATCACCCTCAATACCTTGGGCGCATTTAGCATATTGAGGAGGACTTAACACCAACGCCTTAGAATTCTTCTTCATTTAACAACTTTTACTTTCATCTTGGACTTGGCGCATTCAAAGGGTGGTGAAGAAAGTCAACACTTTGTCTTTTTCCTGGCCCATATGGGCGCATTTAGCACATGGAGAAGGAATTATCTCCAATGCCTTTGACCTCTTTGACTCTCCTTGAAGCATGGGCGCATTTTGATAGTGGAGGAGGATGAACGCTTTGCCTTGTCTTTTCCTTACCTTCATCTTGAAGTGGGCGCATTTGGGGTATGGAGGTGGATAAACTTCATCACTTAGAAACTTTTCTATCACCTTGACTTTGCATGGGCGCATTTAGGGGTGGCAGGTGGACTTAACTCATACTTAGAAAATTCTTCTAGCTTCTCCCTGTGAGGTGGGCGCATTTCACATGTGGTGAAGGACTTAGCTCTTTGCCTTAGAATTTTTATGGCTTCCTCCTTCTTTAGCCGCATTTTGATGGTGGAGGTGGACTTAAGTCTAACACCTAAACCCTTTTCATCATCCTCTTGTGAAGTGGGCGCATTTTCAGGGGTGGAGGGGGATGAACTCCAGACTTAGGCGTTTTTTCCTCATTCCTTCTGCCAGCTCAATACTTACTATATATAGTAAGTTCTAGGTTTTCCTTCTTCTGAAGGTTAGATTGATTTGAAATTTTAACCACGGGATCGTCATGACCTAGTTAGTCTGTTCACATTGCCATCTTGAGCTGACATGCTATTTATAGTATGTTTCTGGAGGTGGTTTACTATTTATAGCAACTGCCTGATTTTGATACTTCCCCAACTCCGTTTGACTTGAAATTTGAATGCTGTGATCCTCATCGGTAGACTTGCCCGTTCACACTGGCGCCTGTTGCTGATTTACTATTTTTAGCTTGTTTTTGGAACGCCTTACTATAAATAGTAAGTGCTCCGATTGCCCTCAAATTTTACTGGTGGATAGCTTGAAAGATGCTGATCGCAGTGGGATACACCGGTTTTCGAAAATTCTGGCATTTTACCCCTCATTTTAGGTCCCGAAGCTGGAAACCCTAATTTGACTTGCATGTCGCTCAAATGGTCTCCGTTTGACCCCGTTTTTGTTGCACTTCACCTTGTTTGTGATCCTGATGCGTTGGGCAGCTGCCGGAATGGACTTGCTAAAAATAGTAAGTTTTTGAAAAGTGATCATCTTGCGTTGCATGTCACATCACTGCGTAGCTCTTGAAAAACCCAGAAAGAATATGCAGACATGCGTTAAAAACTCTGACATGCAAACCCTAAAAATAGCCCTTGAAGGCTGAATTATGAAAGTCATCACCTCATTTTGCATGTTATATCACTCCGTAGGTTTTAGAAAACCCAGAAGGAATCTCCAGACATGCATTGAAGAACTTTGCATATAAATCCTAAAATTTGCTCTACAAGTTGAACTTGCTAAAAATAGACAGTTGTCCGTTTCAGCTCAAAATTTGTAGACGAGCAATTTGACATGTTCTGGATGCAGTGTGACTGAGAGAGCTTAAAAAGTGCTAAGAGAATGCCCTGAATTGAACACTTACGAAAAATAGTAAGTTGTCAGAATTCATTGAAATTTAGCTGAGAACCTGCTGGAAGCATATTGACTGCAACACCAAATTCAGATTTCAACTTATTCACTCCTTTTGACTTCAAATTTGACCAGAAAAGTCAAAACCCTAATTCTACAGACTTGGCCAAAATTTTACGTTTAAGCTCGCAGACGGGCACATCCCCAGAAAGCAAACAACAAAAAAAAGACAGAAAAAGAGAGAGAGAGACAAAACCAAAGCCAAAAGACCAGAATGGAGCAAAAATTATGGGGTCCCCATTTTGGAATGGGGCGATGTGTGAAAAGGTCACAACAAGTATATCCAACCTTCCTAGGAAAGGACACATTTCTTCTAGGCCCTCAGAATACCTCTAAAGGATATCCAATCCTAGGAAAAGGAGGTATGTCACCTCATCCTAGGCCCTCAAGACGCTTTCCTCATGGGTATTCAATCTTGGATGTGACACTTCTTACTAGGCCCTTGGAATACCTTTTAAAGGATATCCAGTCCCAGGAGGAGGGTTTGTGTTACCTCTTCCTAGGCCCTTGGGATACCTTTTCAAGGGTATTCAATCCTAGAAAAGAGGGGTTGTGCCACCTCTTTCTAGGGCCTTGGAATACCTTTAAGGGGTATCCAATCCTAGGAGAAGGGGTTGTGTTACCTTTTCCTAGGCCCTCGGGATACCTTTAAGGGTCATCCAATCCTAGGAAATGGGTTTGTGCTACCTCTTCCTGGGCCCTCGGGATGCCCTTCTTAAGGGTATTCAAATCCTAGGGAAAAGGTTGTGTCACCTCTCCCTAGGCCTTCTGGATAACTCATTATGGAGTGTATCCAAACTTCCTGGTAGAGAAGGACGCATTTCTTCCTAGGCCCTCATAATACCTTTTAAAGGATGTCCAATCCTAGGAAAAAGGGGTTATGTCACCTCGTCCTAGGCCCTCGAGACACCTTTTTCAAGGATATTCAATCCTAGGTGTGTCACTTCTTCCCAGGTTCTCTTCCTTAAAGGGGTATCCAATCCTAGGAAAAAGGGATTGTGTTTTTTCTTCCTAGGCCCTTGGGATACCTCTTTTAAGGGTTTCTAATCCTCGGAAAAGGGGTCGTGTCACCTCTTCCTAGGCCCTCTGGATACTTGATTCCTCAAGTTTTGTTCTTGTACAAGAAGAATATCTTATCAACTCATTTGAAGGTATTACGTTCAATAGTTCATCTCTTGTTTTAACCAAGAGCCATCATGTTTTGCTGTTCCTGAGCTTATTCTTAAAGGCCTTAATAGTTTCTTCTATTTACCATATAGCATCATCCTCAGGGAGTCCCCTCCATTTAATTAGGAACTTGGTGATGACCCTGTTCGTTAATCTCCTTTCTCTGGTGTTAATGATAAATTGTGGTTCTGAAGATAAGTTGTCCTTCATCGTCTAGAGGAGGTAACTCAGGTAGCTCAAGCACATAAGCAAGTAGCTCAAGTAGACAACAAGCAACTCAAGCACATAGGCAAGTAGCTCAAGTAGACAAGCAAACAACTCAAGCACAAAAGCAACCAGCTCAAGCAAGTAGGCAACTAGCTCGAGTAGGCGAGCAAGTAGCTCAAGCACGCAAGCAACTAGCTCAAGCAAGTAGACAACTAGCTCAAGTAGGAAAGCAAGCAACTAGCTCAAGCAAGTAGGCATCCAGTTCAAGCAAATAGGCAACCAACTCAAGCACACAAGCAATCAACTCAAGCAAGTAGGCAACTAGCTCAAGTAGGCAAGCAACTAGCTCAAGCACACAAGCGACCAGCTCAAGCAAGTAGGCAACTAGCTCAAGTAGGCAAGCAAGTAGCTCAAGCATGCAAGCAACTAGCTCAAGCAAGTAGACAACTAGCTCAGCTCAAGCAAGTAGACAACTAGCTCAAGTAGGTAAGTAAGTAGCTCAAGCACACATAGGATGGCAGCAACGATGCTCTAATACCACTGTAATGTCCCCAATTTGGGATTACCCTAAATCTGCCTTGATTTCTTGAAGATATCCTTTTATGATGGTCTAGTGTTCATATTGCATTCTTTTTCTCCTTTTCCTGATTAATCATAGGATAAAGACATTCATAAATTTATTCATTTTTCTATCAAATAATCACAATTACTTATAAGGCTCAATAATTGCTACAAGTATCTTTATTGTATATATATATATATATATATATATATATATAACATTCAATAATGTCAATGGAGCATAACATATCAACAATGTTATAAGATAACTAGTAGCATGCATGATTTATTATTCCCCATGCAATCCATAAAAAGGTAGATAACATTAAATAAATAGCACCATGTATGAATTACTATTAATTATACTATTATTTAAATCCATGATGTAGTTATCAACATCATTATTTAAATGTACAAACATTTATCTAACTTATTATTTAAATTCATAAAATACTTAATCTACTTTCCATCTGCCTGTCTTTATAAATTTCAGATGATCTACAATCTATATTTTATCTCTTGTTTCCCATTCTATTCTCTATTTCCTTCATCCTTCTATACATATCTCATTCTTTCCCTTTTTATATCGTCACATTCAAATGAGAAAATGTATCTTTTTGAAAAGAGTTATTCATTAGAAAGGACACAACCTTTTGAAATGATTGCTGCCTTTTGAAAACTAATTCCAAACCTTTCTAATTTCTATTTTATTTTTCTCTACACACTATTGATAGATCTCCTTTTTACATCTTCATTCCTTTACTCTTCTATCTTCTTAAAATCTGATGTGTATATATTATCCCTTTCCCTTATCTTCCACTCCTTATTTTATATCCTTATACCTCCATGAAGAGAGGCATCTCTTTGAATAGAGATAACCCCACAAATGGACATGACTTTTAGTTAAACATTCCTTAATGATATCTCAAATTATATTCATTTTATTATTTTGTTTTGATGTGTATTATATTTTACTATTTTAGTTTTAATTTATTTGTAATATTATTTATATTTATTTATAGTATTATTTATATTTATTATTTAAATGTATATTTTAATATTTATAATATTATCTCTTAATAATTATTTGATAATTATGATAGTATTTCTATTAATGTATTTTATTGTGTATCGTCGATATATATTTATAATTACAATATTATCTTATGATGATTGTAATTATAAATATATTAAAACGATAATATTTTCTTTTATAATTTTAATATGTATTGTGTTATTCATTTTCACTTATTTGTATCTCAGAGTGTTCTAATTTCGGGGACATGACAGTCCTCCCCTCCCAACTTTGGTTGTCCTCAAGCAAAAACATCCTAGTTTCTTCTAGGATCTCTTCTTCTCATCTGTCACCAATAGTACCCAAGTTAGTCATGTTTATATATATGAGTTAAATGAAAATGTTCTATAATGATTACTCTATTTGAATGCAAATATATAAATATATTAAATGTATACTTATCTTAGATTTTCTTTTGTGGTGGGGACATCACAGCAATCCTTATCAGGAGAGAGCAAACAAGAAAATCAAGAAGCAGGTGCACATTGAGAAAACTTTGGAAGCAAAGATCATCATTGAAGTTGCTACGCCACCAGAGGGTAAGAGCTTGGATGAAGTTGAAGTTGGTGATTTCACCTTCGTGAAAGTAAATCTTGGCAGAAGCACTCGAGAAACGGACGTGAGCCTCTTGAGTGTTGTCACAAGTAATCTTGAAGAGCGTGTCATGAAGGACGAAGAAGATAAAGTGCTTCTTAAAGCTGAAATCAAGCAACTCCGACATCATATTTTTGATCTCGTTCATGGAAATTCGAGCAGAGCACCTGGTCTTCCACATCTTGAAGGGACACTTGCAGAACAGCAGAAGCTGGATCAGTTAGTCAATCGTGGAAAGCTCTTGGACAGTTGGATTGAAGATTTCATTGTTGCAAGCCGACACCTCCTCACAGAGTTATATCAGTTGAGGTATGATGCACATGAACCTCGTCAGGGGATTCAACAGCTTGAGTTGATCATAGCACAGGGTAAGGCAAAGGACTAGGTTCTCATATCTTAGTTAGCAGTTGCATATGACACCATTGTAGAAGACGAAGATAAAAGGAAAGTTTTCATGTGGAAAGAACATCTTAAGTGGAAAGATATGACAAAATCTCGACAAGGTTGGATGCACTGAAATAACATGTTACTGGAGCTCTCAAACTCATCAGTGAGTTTATCATTCAGATCCCGTGGTATTATCTTCTTGAAGATGGTACTTACAATTATCTTGAGGTAGTTCAAGCTGAGTTTGAGAAGCTTGTTCGTGATAGTCTAGATGGAGATCCTGTGGCGTCCAAGTTGGATCACTTCTCAGTGATAACAACTAGTTTCAAAAAGGCAACTGAAGAGGTCAGAGAACCCATGAGGCTGATCAAAGATGGTGAGAAGGAGTTGAATAGGCAGGTTATCATTGTGGATAGCATCAAAGTGCCAGAGGAGGAAATAGTTGACCAGTTCCTGGACGAGGTGATAGCCTATGATGGCTTGGAGTAGTCAGTCAGTTGGAACCTGCAGTTATTTTCAAGGATAGAGTCAGGAGCAGCAGTTAACTCGACATCTGTCTTGAGTTCTAATTGCTGATTTTATGCACACACATCTCATCCTTGGAGATATCTTCGCAGGAGTTTAGACTTTCCGTTAGGATTAGTTAACTGATTTTGTTATCAGTTATCTTTTATTTCAATAAGGACTTGCATGTTGCACATGTTCAATTTGGTTGAGTCTTGTTTTGGTTAACTGATGGTAGTTTTCTAGTTAACTATATAGTTTCCTTTATTTATGTTTAGCAATAAAATCCTGCATGCTTGCAAGATTTATTGTTGACTCAGGGTGATTTTAGGGTTACCTACACCTTTGATGTCTATAAATAAGAGCACTTTGCTCATTTGTAATTAACTTTTGCACGTGATAGCATACATGCTATGCGACCTTGCTTGTAGTATTGCTATTTAGTATATGTTCATGAACTTTTATGGTGGTAATAAATAGTTGTGCCGCCTTGGCTGAATGTTATTGTTATTGTATTGGTGCACCTTATTTTTTATATAATTGCTGGTTTGATCGTTGATTGTTATGCGTGTCTTTATATGCAATCTATTGTCCCAATTATTATTTCATCTTGTGTTTAATAAGCTTTGTTTCACATCTACGCTTTGGATAGGTGTCGTCATCTCCTTAGGAATTTAGAAGTGAAGCTTGTCGTTTGATGTAGTGCCAATAGTCTTTCTTTCAGCCTACGGCTTAGATAGGTGTCGTCGTCTCCTTGGAAATCTTGATTTAAAGATTATTGTATAACCAATTCCCAGTTACTAAGTCCTCATGCTCTATTTCTTGAGGAAATATGATAGTTTAGCGTTTAGCCTAGTTGTAGTTAAAGATATGCAAAACTAGAGAAAATCCTTAGCTGCAATGTGTTTGGTTTCTTAACCTTGTGCCTCTTCCAGCTGAGTCAAAAAGATAGGATTTAGATCATTTAATTTTTCACGCATATCAGCATAAGAGGGAGGTTCCCCTCCTAATTTGAAGAGCAGTCATTACGTACTGTGCATAGCTGTCTGTGGCCAATTCATACTCCAGAGGTGTGAATTGTCACGCCAACACAGTTGACAGTGTTTATCTTTCCAAATTGTTCATATATTCTGAGGCTATGCTATTCAGAGGTTTTTGGTTTCGTTTTGAGGAACTTACTATTTATAGTAACTAGGTTGAGTATTGGAGGCCAACCTTTCTATTTTTAGTAAGGCATTTGGATGTGCAGTGGATGCAGTGCTCGATCTCGTGGTTCAGACGGAATGGAAAAATAATAAGTATTTTTGGAGTTATGTCATTTTAACTATTAATAAAGTAAACTATATTAATAATTAATTATAAAGTGCATATTATAAAGTATGTTGATGGGGCCACTTTATGACTTAAAAATTCAATTAATAAAAGTACTTTATGTGGGTGCATAATTAATGCTTATTATAAAGTCAACATGAAAATGTATTTAATGAATATTTAAAATGATTTAAAGCCTCAAAAGGGATCGAACTGATTGGAGAGGGTATATAAGGCACCAAAAAGTAAATAGAATTCATTATTGATCATTTTTTGAAATGACCCCCTTATAATTTTTTCAAATTTTTGCAACAATACTTCAACAAGGCACTTGTCAGCGTGAGCCAAAATCATAAACCAACACTGGAATGTAACCCTACACCAAGAATGTACACCAGGATCCCAATGTTGGGCAAGGTGTGAGCATATGGCGCCAGGGATTGTTAGTCTCCAAACTAAATGAAGTACAATGCTGGAAAGTAAGGTTTATGCAACTCGACCGCATATTTCAGCGGGAGTGATTTGACAACACAACCGATCAACAATATGAATACTGAAAGCAAAGAAGGGCAGCAAGCCGACCCTAGTACAATATGCGAGACGGCGAGGCCTGTCTCTTCCACCAATGGTGGGAATGATAATACTTAAACAAAGTAAACAAGGTGGCGAGGCCAGCCTCTTCCACTAGAAGTGGGAATACAATAGAAAATTAGCGGAATGTAATATAAGCTGATCAGTACTACTGAAACAACTTTACAATTAGAATCAATCTTGCAAGAATGTAAAGTGCCTAAACAAATCTGATATAAAATCCCTGATTTACTGCCTTTGGTATTTTGTCAAACACTTTGCTGACAATCTTCTTGCTTGCTGTTTGTTGTTTCAGTTTGCTTGTTTTTGTTTGTTTTGATGATGATGATGTTTTAGAATTCTTGGAAATGTTGCAAATGAAGGTAAACAAGTAACTAATATGAAATGCAATCTCTTTTTGTATTTTTAAATGCATTTACATGCAACTAACTAAGCAAATATGCACCTACAACATTGAGACATTTCTACAAACATTTTGTATGCAAACTGTCAATATTGACAAGAGAGTGTTCTACTTGACATTTAATCATACACTTAGCAGCCAATTCCTCCATTGCTTTATTTGTCAACATAAATGAAATACATTGCTCATGAGTAATGCAAGACAACTACTTTTATATTGACCACTTCCAAAGGACTGAGATTACAATGTCAAGCTGTCTAGAACAGCAACGATGCTCCATACAATAGATTGAGATGTATGTAAATATGACTAGATACAATAGAGGATAACTACAATGACTCCTTAATGCAACTGTGATTCAAAATGCATAACATAATATCATGTGAAACTTGGAAATTCTATAGCAGCCACCAAGGACAATTCGATTCTTCAAACTGAAGCTGGATGTGACACTCATTTGACTGCGCCTAGCTTTCTTCAAACCCAGCGGGCCCTCTTGGAACACATTTCTGAATTTTTCCAGCCTCCCAACACCAAAGTCGAATTTACCAGTGCGCCCAGCTTCACCACGAATTTCTGGCAGCAACTAATCTTGAATTCGTTTCTTTAGAACTTGCCTCTTTAATGCAATATGTCCTTCTTGAAACAATCAACCTACTCTTAGGATTTCTCATTCACAAACTGCCAAAGGCTGAGATGACAATGATGGAGTGTATTAGCAAAATCGTCTCACTTCAAGTCCGAAAATCTTCAACTAGCAATCTACAATTCTTCCCCTTGAATCGACTTTTCCACAATCAACAAAATTTGGCCAATGGCCTGTTGTACCCAAACCAAATTTTTTTGCTTCATTAAGGCATTTTGCTTAAAAGAGTCTAAACCTTGCTAAATGATGTCAAAATGCAATTTTTGGGCAAGTCAAATATGGACTTTGGTCAGTGTCACGTCAGTCGTCAGCAGCAATTGGTGAGTACTTGGAGCTCAAAACCTGAACCTAGGACTCAGGGCGAGATATATCATGATGGAGAAGCACTTCACAATGAAATTTTACTCCTACATGGTCGTTTTAGTTACCATAAAGGTGATTATAGAGATAGATGAAGATTTTTAAGCAGAAAGAAAATCTGCGCCCCTGTAGCCCAGGGGCGCCCTTCTTTTTGAAGGTCCATAGCTTGTTGCTTTTGCTTGTAGATGCAGTCAATCTCTTCAGAATTAGCCTAGGTATCCGACGAGCTATCCGGCGAAGTCATCCAAGTTGCAGAACTACGACAACTGATGTCAGAAGCTGAAGGTACAGGAGGTTGCATATTACGAAGGATGGTCAGTTCACAACTTTTTGAACCCCTGTAGCCCAGTGGCGCCCTTGAATATGCCTCATTAGATGATGGTATTTGCAGATGACGTCTTCCTGAGATCTTTTCTAATCTAGTCTAGCTTCCCAATGAACCAGTCCGCCAGTCAATCCGACATTCTGAGTGATCGTAGCAGAGATTCTACCAAACATGTAAATCAGAGGGTGGAGAAATGTAGTATTACACACCTGTACCTTTGTAGGCCAGGGGCGCTTAGCCTTTTGGCCTGCTAGATGGGGTTTTTAGCATTCACAGTCTTCACGAGACTTGTGCGCAATTACTCTAGCTATCCAATGAGCCTAGCCGTCAGCCTCCGGGATTTGGCAAACACTCGTACGTACGAGGTCTGTGTAGAATGCTGAAAAGTGAAGACAACTGGAAAATGGCTAAGTATGGAGTGTAGATTTCATCTTGGAAAAGGTGCCCTTCTTTTTGAGGTCTTAGAAGCAGTTTTCTTGCTTCGTCACCTCCAGAGACATCTCTCGTAAGTTGTTCTAGCTACACGATGAGCCTAACGATGAGCGAATCGGAGCACTCCAGCTTTTGGTGTCAAGGGGTGAAATAGGGTATCCGGTTGAAAGTTGCAATTTTGACAAAATGGTGTTTGAGCCTTCACAGGCTAGGGGCGCCCTTTTTTTTGGGGTCCTTAATACAGCTTTCAGGTGCCTTATATACAGTCATTGGATGCAGAATACTTCCATTCACGCAGTGAGCCTACCATCCAGTCAACAGGGTTCATCGTTCTCCGTCAGCGACAGTGTAAAGCGCCAGATGGCAGAATGAAGAAATGGTCGTCTGGAGGCTGAACATTAATTTAATCAAAGGCGGCTAATTTTTTAAGGTGTCAAACGTTGGTTTTAATAGTTGCAGCTCCCAACAGACATTTCATCCTTGCTCTGCAGTCTTTGCGATGGATATCTCAGCTTGGTCACAGCCTTACTCAATCATCCGGAAATCAGTGCTGAACATGGTTAACTATGATTTGCAGTCAGCTATAAAGTAGGGAGTCAGCGAAAAATCTCATAACTTGTGCAAATGAACGCCTGGAGAGTTAATTTTTGACTTTTCAGAATCAGTATGCTGAGATTCTTCCTAATTTACCAAAATAATATTAAAATTCGACTTTTGCATGTTTGCACCAAAAGTGGCGATTTTCTTCATTAATTCATTAATGGTGCCCTTTTTAATATTAAATATTAAATTTGCATGTGAAAGCAAACTGAATATTTTATTATTTTGTAATCCAGACTCCGAGTCAGTATTAGTTCAACTGGAGGGGGTTCAATCAGAATTATTCTTTTGCAGTCAGGGTTTTAAAATCTTGCAGTCATCCTTTATGGTGCGATTTTACTCTATTTAATCATGGCGCCACCATTAAATCATTCATCCAACTTCATAAATTCGTAATTCTTCAAGGAAAAGGCAAATTTTCTTCAGAAGTTGGGCGATTTCATCAACAATCAATTTCAGAGACATCAAAATATTCCTTTTGCAGGTGCAAGTCCAAATTCATCAACAAATTTGAAGATTAAAGTGGCGATTTTGATAGAGGAGAGCAATAAAAACGTCTTTCCTGTTCTCAAAATTCTTCCAAATTCTCTCAGATTCTATTCACATGCTTGAAGAATAGGCAAATTTTGGCAAAAAAAATCTTCTGTGTTCATTCAAAATAACTTCCTCGAGAAAACCCATGTGCTAGAATTTTTCAAGAAAATTTACTCTAGAGCATCAATTCTCGAGGCTCTAATTTTCTCAATTGAAAATTCCTTGCATGGTGGAGTAGAAGTCAAATTTTCTCATTTCTGATGTTCTGGGTTGTCTTAGAATTTTTTTCTGGACAAAACCCATATCTCAGATTTTTCCGTGAAAATTGCCCTTCGATAGGCTATTTTTAGCCTCAGGAAGCTATTTTTAGCTTTCCAGAAAAGTTGTCAAAATATAGCCATGTTCACAGTCAATAGGCGAGTTTTTCAAAATGCAATACATTCAGCTTGATTTCAAGACCAAATTGTTCTTGACTCATGACTTCATCGGGACGGTTGATACGAAACTCCACAAGGTGCTTCTAGAAGTAGTCTTAGATCCACTCAAGATTAGACATTCGATAGTTTAAAACATTCAGCAGTCCGGGTTACTTGAGGCCGCTTCCATACCTATCTTAGTTCATTGCGTAGAGTTTGTAATCTCTTGTGCTAAACATTATAACTCTGCTACTCGTGAGATAGTGTCAGTAGATGGACGAGTTATATGCAGTCTCAAGCCTCTGGACGTCGAGAGATGTTTTGGTATCCGTCAGCACCCGAGCAGTTTGGTCATTTCTATGGAGTAGTGTGAGCGTGCATTCAACGCTGATATGGACAAGTGTCAGAATAAGATGGCAGAGCGATGGTTGAAGGAAAAGAAGAACAAATTGCAAACAACATGGGTCGTGGTGAGTATAAGAATGAGTACGCCATTCTAATTACACTCTTGAATCATGTCTTAGGCCATGCATATGCCAACATATTTGAACCTTGGATGTATTACATCATTGGTCGGATCATCTCCGAGCAAGAGCATTATGACTGGGCATCCTTCATCAATGATATTCTCCACGAGCAAATCACCGGTTTCCTAGTTGCCCACGAGTTTCACATATGTTCCTACCTTGTGTACTTGATCGCTTATCAGGGTCAGTTTAGAGGGTTGAACATGGTGGGCATACTTACTGTTCAGGAAGTCTATCACTACTATGACCAACTTGAGTTCACTAAGGCTGAACGTCACTTCAGGCATGTTCACGAGGCTTTCCTGATTGACACAGTGAGAAACTTGGACCGGGAGTTGCACATTTGTATCTCAGCGGTTGCTAGTGCAACAATGGTTGATTGGGCGGTTTGGTTCATTCAGTTCCCTACATACACCTACATCTGTGTATACGGATTTACAGGAAATCCAGCCATGCTTCCACGCTATCCTTTGGATAGGACAGTTTTCATGGAGTTCTTGAGGCAATTACATGATGTTCATCGTCATTTGCGTTGCAAGCATAAACAGGCTGCCACCTTTCCCATGCAGTTCAGAATCTATTGGTGCAAAACGACAGTTGATGCCAAAGCTGCAGGACAGGAGTTGGAGAATTGCAAACTCAAGTATCTTATTGATACTCGCACCTATGATCCTTGGGGTCGTTATTCAGAGTGTCTTGGCAGTCACTCATACCATAAGCCTACAATGGAGGATTATTGGGTGAACTGTGACGATGACTTTGAGGTGTGCAGACGCAGCTATGGCCATTTCTGTCTCCCGCAGATTTCTATCTTCTTGGCAGAAGATGTGGGAGGCTTATTAGATGATGAGGGAGATGTACATCCTCAGTTTTTCAGAGAGCAGGTTGATACACAACCACTGCCGGTAGTTGATTGGTACGCCAAGGAGTATTCATCAGTAAAGGAGAGGTCAAGTAGAGTTATCTAGAACAGTATTCTTTACCTCGACAACAAGAAGACCAGGAGGGTAAATATGCCTAGAGCAGAGCCGCCAGTGGTGGATCCTTCGCTACCTTCCTCGTCTAAACCCAAACAGAAGAAGAGTAATTCTCCAAAGAAGAGTCAAGCGCCTAACAATTCAAAAGGGAAGGCGCTTGCCATTGATACACACACGAAGCCTATCAGAGAGCTAGTTCAGAGGCCAGTTCAGAGTTTGCCAGAGCTTGAGATACAGCCTCGTGTTCCATCACCTACACCTGAGCAGTCTCTAGTCCCAATTCGCATTGAATTGGACTTAGACTCGCCACCTTGCAGTAGTTCCTCTACATATGCACTCACGTCGGAGCCTCTCATTGCTAGTACAGATCCTTCTAGTGGCATTAGCCGAGGCCAGTCTTGGATTGAGGCTCAATTGGGAAGGAAGAGGAGGCAGCCATCCTATGTCCTTGATCATTCAGATTTTGATCAGCCTTATCAGGATGCGCTAGACAAGAGGATCGAGAAACAGGTCCATGTGTAGAGGAATGCTGATATGGAGATCGTTGTTGAGACTACTATACCTCCAGAGGGGAAGAGTCTGAGTGAGATTGAGGCTCAAGACTTGGAGGTGATCACAGTCAACCTTGGTCGAAGCACCCGCCAAACATAGGTTGATCTCCTATAGGTTGCTACAGACAACGCAAGGGATAGGATGATCAAAGACAAAGAAGACAAAGCAACCCTCAAGGTTGAAATCAAGCGGCTTTGTCAGTACATTTCTAGCCTTGTACACAGGTCGGATGTCACCGCTACACGCACGCCGATGCCAAAGCCACCAGCAGAATAGGGTCAGCTTAATCACCTTGTTGCATACGACAAACGTTTGGAGGAGTGGGAGGAGGAGTTTGTTGCTAGAGGCCGCTCTGTGCTTGCAGAGTTATATCAGTTGTGGTACAATGCACAAGAGCTCCATCTACGTCTCCAAGATGAGGAGCGAGACATGGCGATTGACAAACCACGAGATGAGATTATGATTGCTCACCTGAGTGTGGCATATGAATCAGTCATAGATGCAAAAGATAAAGAAGCTATCTATGCTTGGAAGACATAGTTGGTATTGAAGGCGAAGATAGGAGAGACGATGGCATCAAAGTTGGCTTAGAGTAGAGAGCACGTCACTAGTGCACTCCAGTATGTGAGAAATCTCGTGTCCCACATACCGTGCTGGTATCAGATTGAGGGTGGTGCGTATGTTGAGCTTGTTGACGTACAGTCAGAGCTCCAAGCACTCATTCATAGTATTTTCAGTGGGGAGACCGTTGGCTATAATATTAATCAACTTACAGTCATGTCAACATTGTTCGATGAAGCGACCAGGAGCAGAGGTGAACTTCAGTGTCAGATCACAGCTAGTGAAGACATGTTGCACAGACACAATATACTTCGGTAGAGTATTAGTGCTCCAAATAGTAACACCGTCAATAGCCTCGTGGAGGGGTTGGTTGCTCGAGATTACGACCAGTAGACTTCAGTTCCTGCCTCTCAGGATAGACATTAAACACAAGAGTTAAACTTGGTAAGTTAACTCGCTGTCACATCTCATGCATGTCTATTCTGGGATTATCTATGTTCACTTGGAGTTGCATTTTAGGGTTTTCGTTAACTGATGGTAGTATTCTAGTTAGCTTGCTTTCAATAAGGACATGCATGCTTGCACATTGTCCATTTAGATTAATTGTACTGGTTAACTGATGGTAGCTTTCCAGTTAACTGTATAGTTTGCTTTATTAGGGTTTAGCAATAATCTTGCATGCATTGCAAGACTATAGTTGACTCAAGGTGATTTTAGGGTTCCCTACACCTTTTGATATCTATAAATAAGAGCTTTTGCTTATTTGTACATAACTTTTGCACGAGAGAGTAGTATATGCTATGCCCACCTTGCCTGTAATATTGCTTATTATGTATCTGTTCACTAGTATTTGTTATAATGATGAATTGTTATGCCACTCGGGTTTCATGCAATTATTATGGTGAATGCTTATCTTAGTTAGATATAGTGGCTAGTTCGATCGTAAATTGTATGCGTGTTTCGTCTCTGCAATTTACTGTTCTAGTTAGCTATCCTTTGTGTTGCTTTTCTAATAAGCCTATTCAGATTGAGCAAATAGTTGTGCCCACCTTGCCTTCAAGTTGAGAATCTGTACTCAAAGCTTATCGTATGATGTGTGTGATAATAAACTTATTCAGGCAAGCAAATAGTTGTGCCCACCTTGCCTTCACATTGTGAATCTGTACCCAGTTTATCCTGTAAGCTCATTCCCACTCTGTTTCCTTATGCTCTGATATCTTGAGGGGATTGATTAGTTTAAGTTACTTAGTTTTGGGTTTTAGTTAGGTCCTGCGAAACCAGAAAATACTTGGCTGCAACGTTCGAAGTTTATTGCAAACCTTGTGCCTCTTACAGCTAAGACAAAAGACAGGAAATAGATTAGTTTACTTTTCAAGCATTTTGTCCGCACAACGAGGGAGCTTCCCCTCCTAATTTGAAGAGCACTCATCACGTAGTGTGCATAGCTGTCCGTACCAACTTACACTCCAGAGGTGTTAGTTGTTACGCCAACATGGCCATAAAATTTTGAGCACAAATTGAGAGACTGAATTATCTCTCCCTCCAAACTAGCTAGGGTTGGTGTTGCACAACCGAAACCAACAAACTAAGAGAATTTTACGTCTCCAACTATGACAAGCATTCAAACTCTCCAATATTCAGAAAATGTAATTGACTCCAAGATATCTCAAATGCCCTCCAAAAGCTCCTTATAAAAAATTCACAAGTATTTTCAAGAAGCTTCTAGAATAAATTATTATTTTATTCTTTTAAGTGACTTTTTGATATTATTTTATTTTTAGTCACTTTAATATTAAATTAATTAAATATAAGGTTACTTTTTAATATTTATTTATTTAATAACCTTGTAAGTAATTAATTTAATATATTCTCCTTATTGCTCCAAATTGGGGACATGACAAAGAAGCCAATGGTTAAGTTGTCCAAGAAGTTCCAATATTATTATTTGATCTCCAACTTTCAAAGACTCACTAAATATGAAAACCCACCCCAAAAACTCCAACTTCTACAAACTGAAATATCAGACCAACAAACTGAAAAGTATAGACTAGCAACTAATGAACTCACCATAATGCTCAAAAATCACTCAAAACCACTCCAAATGATGTGAAACGAAATGCATATGACTCCTAGAGAGATGGCAACCGAACTAAGACTGTGAAACTGCAACAAACTAAATATATTTATTTTTCTAAAGCTTTCCAAGACTTCCCAAGCAAAAGTGCGACCTAGAAAAGGGACGACCTGCAAAATAAAGTCAATGACTCCACCATAAATTCCAAAAAATTGCACAAAGGGGCGCCCTGAGCCAAGGAATTTATTTATCAACTACGCAGAACCAAAAGAAAAATCGCGAAGAGAGCTATAAGTAAAAACCTACTTCAGCCACACCCAAACCAGCAACCTGTAAATTGACGAAACACACCAAAAGACATCAAAAATCATCAAAAGACTCTTTTGCAATAAGCTCAATCTGCTCTTTAGTGTAAAGAACAGCCTCTAACTCAGCTAGTTGCTATCTTTCAAGGAAGAAACCAAGTCCAGGCTAGGAGGTATGCATTCCTCGAAGCAAACCTGTCACCATTCCAACAACATAACATTATAATTTCTTCATGGATGAGAAACAAAGAGCCCATCACTCTTATTTATAGCCTTCTCTCGCCAAATTCAAATTTCCATTTCCCTCTTTTTAGGGCGCCCAACTTGGATTTGCATTTTATTTTTTAATTTCATTTATCTCATTGATTTTGGCATCCCACATGAAGGAGAATTACTTTATAAAAAATGCAAATAAAAGATAACTTTAGGCATTCGAAGTCACTTAAGTAAAATACTTTAGAATATGCAAATATTTCTCCAAATATGGCGTCCAAAATTACTTAAGTGAGAAACCTTTATAAAAATTGCTTTTTAATAAACCCAACTTATCTCTCCATTTAGGCGTCCAAGGCTAAGGTGAAAATATATTTAATATGACTTAAATAATTCTCCAAAGTCATCCCCAAGCCTTAGCAAAATTATTTTAATTAAATGGTTATTTTCACCAAATATCAAACTTGCCAAAATAATCACGTCGAATGCTAGAGACCAAACTAAATAAACTGACCTGCCAGAAATAGCCACCGCACTAAACTACTGAACTATTGCTAAAAATAGCATTGCTGAAAATAGCACTTACTAAAAATAGCATACTACTAAAAATAGTAAGTTGTTCCAAACTCATTTTGAGCACAAACCGGGCAACCGTCGTGACTTACTAAAAATAGTAAGTCCGGAAAAGTTCCCTATTTCAGTTGCATGTCACATCACCGCGAAGCTCTCTGAAAACCCAAAAGGAATCCAAAATCTAAACTGCAAAACACCAACATGCAAGCTTCCAAAACTGCCAAGGAATCAGCCAAAAATGCAAGTCAGTATCTTGTCATGCATGTTACCTCATCTTGAAGCTTTCCAAAAACCCATAAAGCTTCACCAGACATGCATCAAAAACTCTCGTATGCATGCCTTCAAAACCTCCTAGAAAAGTGGAAACCTTAATTTCAGCTTCTGACTGGCCTACAAGCTTCCAGAAATAGGCTATCAGACACAAAAGAGCGTATGGCTAAAATGGGGACATTACATTTTTACACTTATGCTTTTGGAGAGCTCTTCTCTTGGAGAAGGAAAACCAGGGTTTCTGCCATTAACAACTTTGGAGAGCGTAAATGCTTCATAGTTTGAGCTTTTTGTGGTTGTGCAATACCATCTTAAGGTTGCATTGTGGTTTATCTTCATCCAGGAGTCAACATTGGGCATCATTGGAGGATTTCTCAAGGGTTCCAAAGGATAAACATTTGCTGATCGGAAGTTGTTATTCGGGTACGATCTTATTGTAAATTGAAGTAATAATTAATCAGAGTTGATCATTTGATATATTTGCTTTCAGCATTTTATTTTTCTGCAATTTTATGCATTTCTCGATAAAACATTTGAAAAACCCCCAAAATTAGACAAGACAGTTTTTAGTAGCGAATATCTCGACAGGGTGGAATATTACAGTGGTATCAAAGCGGATTCCTGCCATCCTGTTGGGGTCTAAATTAAATATTCATTGAGCTCACATAGTCAACATTTGAGTGACCAACACTCTTTTATCTTTAGTTTTATAGTTTCTAGTCCAGTTTTAAAAATGAGTTCAAGCAGTGGTGAAGTAATAGTATCAGGTGATTGGAAGTGGTTAGCCAAAATGCTATATAAGCAGGGTAGTAAACTTGGCGGATCGTCACAATCCAGATATGATACTTTGTGCATTTTGAGAAGGCTGGAAGAAAATTTAAGTCTTGTTGGATAGTTGCCTTCAGCGTTGCTACAGATAGCTATGACTCCAGCATTGACTTTGTTGGGCGAGCATAGGTATTTGAGACACACTAAAGGTGAGATTAGATTCACTATTGCCCTATGCATCAGTCTGATTATGAGGATTACAGCTCCTCAGGCTCCTTATGATGTGATCACAATGAGAGAGGTTTCGCAATTGATTGTTGACAGTATGGTTGGGATAGGAGATGTTAGTAGTCCTACCTTTGGAAAGAAGGTTAATATTTTAGAGCTGATGGCATAGGTGAGATCATGCATTGTCATGATTGACTTTGATTATCATGATCTTGTTTTGCAGTTGTTCCGACTCTTCTTGACGTCCATTAGTGAGAAGCATAATAAATTTGTTCAGGACTACATGGGAGTTATTATGGCTTCCATTATTAATAACAGTGATGATTTATCTCTGCCTATCATGTCATTACTTTTAGCCGTTCGTAAGCAAGAATATGTTTCATCTTCAGTTGCTGATGACTTAGTGTGCAGTGTCTTCGAATAGTGTGAAGACAAGTTGAGGCCCTATTTGGTTGAGGAGGAGCATGTGTAGGAAAAGAGGGTGAAATTCGAAACGAATGTTGGTACCTTTAGTGCTCAAGAAGTTGTTATCAGTCATGATAACAATTTTGATTTTTATGTTGGCAGTCCTCTTGAGTGTAACGTTGGTTTAGATGTCATGGCAAGTGCATAAAATGTTGTGGGAGAAACTCTGAATGTTGGCACGCAAGATATGAGTGTCAAACATGGAGAATGCATGGAAAATACGAACCATAACAGTTCTGATTTTCAAGACAGCAGTGAAGTTCCTTTGCATCAGCATGACACAACAAGTACTTCACATGAGGATGATGGTTGTGTGGGGTTATCTAATGCAAACACTCAAGCTTTGGGTGTTACTGATGCATTGTGTGTTGAGGATTCATGCCACAACAAGTCTGATTTTGTAAATCAGACCTTGGAAAATAAATCAGAAAATTCACTTATTTGTGATGGGTCCTAGGATAGCTCCCTTGGTGCACAGGCTCCTACTCCGAAAGAGGAATTGAGTGAAGAGGATGTCAATTCAGTAGTCTCTAACATTTTGAGACCAATACAATCGATGAGGATGTGTGCAATGTTGATGGCACACACAATGATGTTCTTCAGTCTGTTAATGATGGTGATTCAACATCTTATCGTAGTGCAGATTACAAATTAGAAAATTTGTGTGGAGATGATTTGTCACAGGGGTATCATCATTTGGTAGGGCAATTGAAGGTTAATGACAGTATGATTGCTACAACTTTAGAACATTTTGATGTTGCTCGTCAGATATTGACAACTTATGGTTGAAGTACTTCCATGACAGATGAGCACTGTGATAGTGGATTCTACCTTGCAGAGTTTCATGCACTTCGAGAAACATTTTGGATAATGAAACATAATTACCTATAGTTATTAGCTGATAGAGATTATCTTCTCGAGTGGGATGGAATCTGTTATGATGCTCTAAAAGGGAAAGAGGAGGAGGTTGATGAGCTCACCTATGAGCTAGAGGTCACCATGGACTCTTTGAAGAGCGCTCAGACAACCCTTTAAGAGTCAAAGTTACAGATAGATGAGCTTACCACGAAGTTAAGCTTAGCGCAATCTTCATCACCAATAGATACAGTTCTGTTATGTATGACAGTTATTGGTGATGAGCATACAACCACGGGTAATGGTGAGGAGCACATTGAGGATGTGGCTACATCCATTACATTTACTGGTGTAGGTGATACGGATGAGATGACTGCATTGGTTGAGAGTTGCAAAGAACCACATGATGCACCAAGTTCTCATGAGGTTAGTCCCATGACAGGTGATGCAGGGCAGATTATTAATAGCTCTTGTGACATAGTAGTTGATTCTCCAAAGAGTTGTGTGACAATTCACGACACTACTCCATCTTCTTCACAGGAGATATGCAGAGTATCATCTAGTTGGGAGATTGGTTCTTATGTTGATTTGTTTCCCTCTCCTAGAAGCAAATCAGTCATTTCATCCCATGCAGCTGATTATGATCGACAATTTGTTGAGCCACAGAGTTGGAGGGATCAGCTGAAGGTTACAGGAGAGAAGGTGGACTTGACCATATCTCGTTTTGTCTGCACAGATAAGTTTGTGGAGTACATTCTTTGGAGAGCAGAGTTTGAGGAGAGACAGTATGGAGTCTCAACTGGTACTCGCATTCGTGATTTGCGCTTTATTAGGCGTGCTTTGGAGGCATTGAAATCAGAATACCTCCATTTGCTTCATGATAGGGATTTCTCTATTGGGTTCGTAGAGAGGTTTACTAGTGCGCTTACCCAATTATCCATTCGGGATCAGAGACAGGAGCCATCTTCTGATTCTAGTGACGAGAGTGATGAGTCTACTGAGGAGAGTGTTATAAAGAACTATGACGATCAACCATTGGCAGAGGTGAGAGCATTTTATCTTGACTGCATAGTGAGGAACTGAGGAGTGCTCATCACTTCTCCTTTAGTCCACACATGGAGGATTTGATGATGTGTCGGTGTGGATTGCCTCAAGGCTTATACCATCCATTGTGGGATGGAGGGTTGCCATCTTCAGAAGATGGGACTAGAGGCTGCAAGTACCCAACTCAATTGTTTATAGGGGATTACTTGCAGGATCAGAGGTTGGATTACCATCATGTTGATATGTACCTAACAGAGTTTGCCACTTTTGGGTTTCAATTAGAGACAGGGCTTCGGGGAGCTTGTAGTGGCAGTGGGCATGATGGCTTGGTTAGTTATCACATCCATGGGAGTTTCGTAGAGGTTGTAATGAGATATTGTGTTGCGGATGCTTCCAGATATTTTTGTCTTTTCATGGTGGATGGATGTGAGGTTTGGTTGTTTTGGGATCTAGGTGGCGATAGGTTTGGCATTGTGTATTGGACGGGTCCCATTTGGTTGCTTCACCACTCTTGGCATGGTGAAGTTGGAAACAGAAGAGCACAAGGGAAGTTTGAGGATATTATGCATGGCAGACTTCCATTCTGGGTTTGGGATCTAGGGATATTTTGTGCAGATGTGTTTATGCTGGTGTTATAGGATTTATTTGGTGATGCATGGGACATTTAATAGTTCTTCCTTTGGACCTCCAGTGGAGTGGAGTTTCTTTGCAGTGGAGATTGCTTGGGGACAAGTAATTTCAGGGAGGGCGGACTGTAATGTCCCCATTTCCGTGAGCATCAGAGTTCAAAGGATTAGCCTATCAGTTGACCCTCGTAGGCTAGTCTTCAGTGATTAGAGGGTATAGTTGGGCATTAATGAGCTCTTTAGGTGGCAGTTGACAGTGTTTATCTTTCCAAATTGTTGGTATATTTTGAGGGTAAGCTATTCAGAGGTTTTTGGTTCCGTTTTGAGTCACTTACTATTTATAGTAAGTGAGTTGAGTATTGGAGGCCAGCCTTACTATTTTTAGTAAGGCATCTAGATGTGTAGTGGATGCAGTGCTCGATCTCTTGGTTCAGACGGAATGGAAAAATAATAAGTATTTTTGGAGTTATGTCATTTTAATTATTAATAAAGTAATACTTTATTAATAATTAATTATAAAGTGCATATTATAAAGTATGTTGATGGGGCCACTTTATGACTTAAAAAGTCAATTAATAAAAGTACTTTATGTGGTGCCTAATTAATGCTTATTATAAAGTCAAATAAAAAAGCATTTAATGAATATTTACAATGATTTAAACCCTCAAAAGGGATCGACCTGATTGGAGAGGGTATATAAGGCACCAAAATGCAAATAGAATTTATCATTGATCAGTTTTACACTTATGTTGTTGGATAGCTCTTCTCTTGGAGAAGGAAAACCAAGGTTTTTGCCAATAACAACTTTGGAGAGCGTAGCTGCTTCATAGTTTGAGCTTCTTGAGGGTGTGCAATACCATCTTAAGGTTGCATTGTACTTTATCTTCATCTAGGAGTCAACATTGAGCATCATTGCAGGATTTCTCAAGGGTTCCAAAGGATAAACATTTGCTGATCAGAAGTTGTTATCCGGGTATGATCTTATTGTAAATTCAAGCAATAATTAATTAGAGCTGATCATTTGATATATTTTCTTTGAGCATTTGATTGTTCTGCAATTTTATGCATTTCTTGGTAAAACATTTCAAAAATGCCAAAAATTAGAGACAAGGCAGTTTTTACTAGCGAATATCTCGACAGGGCGGGATATTACAAACTGTAAGAACACCCCCGATTTTTTTTATATATATTTCGATAATATAAATCGCAACATAAATATGCAAGTACTGAAGACACACACTGTTGTCATGAGTCTAAATAAAGGTAATCAACATTCTTACATTGCATAATAACAATTTAGAAGGTAGATAAATAAATCCATATCTACCCCAAATGATAGATAAGCAAGTTCAAGTCATAACTCCAATTAAAATACCTCAAACCAAATGACAATGGCAAATGATGTAGGTCTGATTCACCATTACATGCTCTGCTACAGGGCTGAATAGCAAGCCTGAGTGATGATAGGTCTTTTAATGGACTGATTACAGTCCCTAGTAGTAAAGGAAGCTCTAAAAATACCCTTCTATCCTGTCTGGAACAGCCTACCATTGATCAACCTTTGTTTGTATCCACCTAGCCCCTCAAGGAAGCTACACATTGCCTAAGATGGCCAAGGAACAGGTCTGATATACATGTTTTGAGTAAGATAACAAGTCTGAAATACTATTCTGAGTATGATAACAAGTCTCAAACAACGAGATGACCACCCCAAAGAAACCACCAAGTTCACCAAGGCTTCCACAAAAACACAGATCAGCCCAGTACAAGTTGAGATACAAGTTGCAGGTCTGGAAGAGGACATGGAACACTCTGTTCCAAGTAGGACAGCAGATAAAATTCGTCCAGGAGGTCTTCAAATGCAAGGAATCCCACCTCCAATGACCTGAGACTGAAGTAGCACGTAAAATCTCACCCCCATACCTTATAATTTTCTGCTCTGAGAATTGGTCTGGTCTGTTAAGCATTTCTGAGCGAATGTCAAGTATGATATGATAAGTACAGCATGTACTATGAACAGTACATCCTCCCTCAAGGTGTCCACACTCCGAAGTACACCCGAAAATATGAATAACCTGTCACAAGAAGATTAGGCGCCATCATTAGACACCAAAACTCAGTCCCAAAAGTAGCATTGGAGCTGGAAAGGGGCCATGCCCAGTTACAAGCAAAACAGTACGGCCTGGTACAACAGATTGACTCTTCTTGGGATTTGTGCAAGCCTCCAAATTGCCTCAAGAACCCCTCAAACAAGGTTGGCTAGGCATAAGGATGTCTGTAGGTGTGATCATTGTGAAAGTTGACTCCTCTTTAACTAACCTTTCAGTAGGATGTGATGGTATTGCCCATCTAGGATATTAGTGAAAATCAGTAAATTTCACCCAGCTATAAAAGCCTCTAATAACACCTCCAAGAGCAAACAAACTCTGAAATATTCACCAAAAATGAACACCAAAATCTGCAATTAAAAAAACCTTAAATATCTTCATTTTTCTGAAACACTGAATTGTGAAAACTTTGAAACCCAAGGTGTTTCCTATATGAAATCACTCCAACGAGCTAAGGACCATCTCTTAGATCCGAAACTAGTAGTTTGATGAGGGTTTTCATTTTTGATCAATCCTTGGAAGAACTTCTTTGTTCTCTCCAACAACATCCTGTTATGTGCAAATTTGAATAATGCAAATGAGAGCCCCACACCTACTTTTATAGCTTTTTTCAAAAAAGTGTTTTTTGCTTTTTTGTTGCCTTCTAGAAAACACTTTTTTCCTTTTTTCTGAAAAAAACGTTTTTTTTCTTTTTATAAATAACTTTATATCTAAGTCCCCTTTTCCCTTAGACATCCAGTGGAGGGGACATAACAACTTTATTAAATTAAAATATTAAAGTAAATATTATAATGTTAACTTTATAACTTTAGTGTAATAATTTAAATAACCCAAACCATTTTTTGGAAAGCACCACGAAGGCACTGAAAAATGAAACTGATTATGCCAAGAAGTTGATGTTGAAGAATGATGTCAAGTGCCAAACAGGTACTTACTAAAAATAACAATGTTATCCAAGAATTGTGGAGAACAACCCAAAAGGCCCAAAACACTACAAAGAGTGTCACCGCAAACCCGAAACCCAACTAAACTCCACACCGCCATTAGATGCCAAGAAAACCTTAAATTAAGCTCTCCAAGAATGTTGGAGCTCTCCCATCTCACCTAGAAACCTTCAGAGAACTTCGAAAACTGGCCAATGCTCACAAAATAGTATGATGTAAAAATGGGGACATTACATGTAGGGATGAGATGGGTTCATCATAGTCTCATACACAAGGTTAACTTTTTGGGATACTCTAAATTGTTTTCTAGTTAATATAATGAGGGGGAATGTTGGAACTTTGGTGTGCTATTCATCTCTAGGGAATTCTTGGTAAGGTTTCTAGTAGAAGTTGGTTAACTTGTTCTAATCATGGTTAGGCATTTGATTGTAGATTGGTAAACAATTATAGATTTAGTTGTGGTGAGTTTAGCATGGAGGCTTGTCTAAATTTGGTGTCACTATGTTCCCAATTACAAGTCATTTGGTAGAGAGCTCACGGTTGCATAATTGTATATGTCATCAGAGTGTGTACAATGATATAGGTGCATTTGTGATGCTATCAAAGTAAATGTGGCGATGACTAGGAGTGTGGTGATGGTTAGAGGATGCTCAATCATGAGTTTGCCTTTGCTACTACAAGCCATGGATAGTGTTTGGTTGTAGTGTAGGAAAGACATGCATGGTTTAGGCGAAGTTGTTTAACAACTTTTGACTAAGTTGGTGGAGCACTAACTTGTTATATGCAGTCGTCATTCGTATTTGAAGGTCATGTTTCATATATGGTGTATCATGTTAATGTCATGATATGGCCACGAGATGTTTGTGTGAGTGTTAGTATTCCAAATGAGTAGTTAGACAATTAGATGGTTGGAGTTCCTTGTCAATGATTTCATGGTATGTATGGAACAAGGTTGGATTCATTCGACGTTGGTTTGATGTGTTCTATCTTGAAGGTGTGAAGTCCTAGTTGAAGGTTGTACACAAATTGAGACTATGTGAAAAAGACCTATTATATTGGATATTCCTTTTCTTGAGTAATACAATTGTGAATGTTCATTTGTTAGTGGGTTTTTTTGAGTAAGGGTTTTTCATGTAAATTTATCTAATGTGTATCTTCAATGTGCTTTCTTCAATGTTGTTTAATTGAATTGGATAACAGACCTAATTGTATTTGATCACATAATCTTAAGGTGTTCCAATATCTTAGTCTATTGGTTGGCTATATTAGGGATTGAATTCCCAACATTATTTCATTTGAAGTATTTTTTGGCATTAAATTGGTTTTAAATTTGAATAAGGTTGTGAGAACATTTAACCTATGGCTAACCCAACAAGTTTAATCTTGGTGTTGAATCTTGGATACACTTAGGGTAGAAACTTTGAGAAAAAGAAGAAAAATGACTAATAAGACCTAGAAATTTAAATAGTTTGTAAAAGTGCATCCTATTCAAAAACTGTATTGGGAGACTTAAATGTCCAATATCTCATTCTTGGTCAACATAATTAGTGGATCCAATGAGAGGTTTCAACTTAGTTTAATCTAGTTGGATATAGAATCATTAAATTGTTGAGAAATTTCCTAAGTAGTGAGTTAACTAGATTCTATAGGTTAGTTGGTATCACGATTTTCCTATTGCCTCCAATATCTAAATTGTAGCTGATAATCCACATTATTTACTTTAGAATAAGTTATAACCTAGGGTTTTATCAAGGATAGGGGACTTGAGTTAGGATAATGGATTAAGGCCTCAACATTTGCCATTGAAGTCCTATAAGTGATGATAATTGTGTTTAAAATTTTGATTGGGCTTGCAATTCAATCTCATCACCCTATGAGTGATTAGAAGAACTAATTCAAATTAGACATCAGTTGAATGATTAATTGAAGTTTGGTAACTTTGAAGTTTGGATAAAGTAATCTAGAGCTCTGATAACAAGTTGAAAGAATTCAAAGTTACTCTTTGAGATATTGGTACCAAAGCCATCAACTTGGCAATGAATTTTCGTAGTCCTTCAACCATGAAAAGTGAGATTAAATGTGGGTCTAGTAGGTGAGTTTCCTATGTATCATGAAATCAAATAAGACCTCTTGCCAAACTGGTTGATTATGAATGCAAATGAAGTTGTATCAATGCCAAAATGGCGGATTAACTCACTTGATTCCGGTTCATGCCATGCAAGACGAAGAATGATAGAAAACAAAATGATATTAGATAGTATTACTGTTCAAGGATCTATTACAAAGAAAGTACTTGGAAATGAAAGAATCTAGCAGAATACCTTCCAAATTATCACAATAGTGAATGATATTCATTAACAAACAAATTTGAACCAAACTTAGATGCATGTTTCCATAATTGTGAATATGAGCATTATGTCAAACAGTTGGCATGAAACTGAAAGCAAATAAATTATTACTCAGAATAAGATGTTGAAACCTTTGAGTAATGTAATATGTTGAAGATGTCAATGCCTCATTGCTGACATGCCTGTTAACTAATGAAATTCTTTGTATGAACAAGAATGAATACAACCAAACAAATATACTATTGCAAACCTATGTTCCCCCAAGTTTATGAGACGAGGATGACGGGCTGTGTTTCTAGTATGGGATTTTCTTTTTTGGCCATTTTTTAGGAGACAATAGCGGATGGCTGTTACACCCCGATTGTATAGCTATTACTTATTAGTATTGCATAGGTTAAAATGATTGTAAAGAGAATTCAGAGGATGAATAAAATATGTTGTTCCTTGTTATCAATATGAGTGTTTTCGCATTTTAATGATTGTCTCATTTAATGTTGCTTCAATTGATGTTATCTGTGGTGAAATATTGCATTATAAGGTTATTGAATTATGATTATTCTAACTTGAGATGTTTATGTATACTGCTAATGTTATGAACATTTGATTGCCGTGAGATTATGTCAGTGGATGTAGGTATATGAACCATTCCTCCAGGTGGAGGGGAAATATCACTCGAGAGAGAAGCTTGGTTGGGTAACTAGTAAAGTGAATTATTTGATCATACACACACTTCACCTTAGATTGAGTGAACTGAGTCAGTTGTATGGATTATAGTTAAGTCATCCTTAGCTTATATGTTTGCATTAGGAGTCTTGTCTACTTTTGTGTGCATTTGTGAATGATGTTTATCTATGTATCTGTCTTGTTCAATATTATGATCATATGGATAGGTCGGATGTAGGTGGAAGTATGTTTATATGTATGCATACACGTGTCAGGAGGATCTGACGACATGTATATGCATATGTATAGAGATACCGTACGTACACACCTATCAATATGGTGGTAACGTAAATGGATGTAAGTGAGACGGATGTGGACTTACATACATATATATAGTATATACACGTATCCATATGTATATACATATTGATACAAGCGTATGTTGGTTGATGGATATGCTCATACGGATGTATCGATATGGTATACCTACACATACGTGTACATAGAGGGATATACAAAGTATATATATGTATATATGCACACATCTTGTATTATGTGGATATTAATAATATTATTATTATTGTCATCTGAATTGGATATACATATATATATATATATGTTTAATATTTCCAGAAACTATAATTATATATATATATAATAAAATATATAATTATTCATTATTTGAACTTAGGGAAATCGAATTATTTCCTATTTTGATTAAATATTCATCATCGAACTATGCGAGTGAAATATTTCTAAATCAACGTCTATGAACTTTGGGAATAAATTATTTAGAATCGATATGTTTTGGAAGTTCGAAATAAATCAAAGGTGCATAATAGACTTTGATTAATATACTGAAATAGCCAAATATTTGAGGTTGGAGTTAACACGACATTATGAGAAATCGCGTCACCTGTAAGTGAAATGTAGGGAGAAAAACCATTAAGGCGTGTTTAATGTTGACCAAGCTAGAATCTGAAACAAAGAACAAATCAAACGCAGTATGAAGCTTTGTTGATTCAGCCTGGAAAATAGGCCATGTGTTCACTAATAAAAAATGACTTTTTCTCCACTATATGATTCACCCGCCATATTATGAATTTGGTGCCACATCTGAGAACAAGCTTTGTAGGTGTCGATTGATATAATTTCTCCATGTGCTTTGGAATTGGTCTTCCTAGTGTTGGCAGAAGTAAAGGTCGATTCACCTTGCTAAATGTTGAGTAGGGAAGGGAAATTGCACCACCTTCTAGTTTGAATGCTTCAAAAAGTAGTGGTGGCAAACCACATGCCATGGCTGTAGGAAACAGGGAGGTTGGGCTCGCTATTAATAGTTGCCCAACTCTCCTATTTTGTACCAATTCACTCATTTGTATTTCTACATTACTCTTTCATTTCACTCACAGCTTATTATTACCAGTTTGTGTTATTGCCATATGCGTATTATTTGTGTGACATTTTATACAGCCATTCATCATATTTTTGAGTGACATTTTATACAGTCAATCTTTATAATTTTGAGTGACTTTTGTATTCAACAGTGCTCACATTTCTGAGAAATACTTTTATTTTAGAGAGAAACGTATTCTACCCAAGGAATACATCAGTTCTACTACTGTTTTCTGAGAGTGGGAACGAGGAAATTTTGTGAGAAGTTGTCATCTTGTGTGAAGTTGGAAATTGGATTGAGCCAGAAGGAAAGGCAGCTCTGTCTTCAATTGTGAAAAGCGTCTACAGGCATGGGATATTCTTCTACTATTCTTTTACAAAGATTATTATGCTGTTTGGAGAGTATTTTCTGTTTGTGCATAGGAAGTATTATGTTGTCTTTTGAAAAAGAGAAAATGAAGCAAATTCTAGCTATGTTTACATGTTTGTAATGATCTCCATAATAGGAGAATGCTATTTGCTTAGATATTATTCTAGTAGGCTTGATTGAATGTAAGAGTCTCTTGAGGTACACCAGCTAAGTTATTAAGATAACTAGGGAAGCTTGTGTTACTCCTAGGATAGATAATCTAGTAAGGGAGGGGGCTTGTAGACTTGTTATTTATTGGCATTTCAATTAGACTAGGATGTTGTAGATTAGTCTGGGATGACAGATTATCCAGTGAAGGACCATACCTATGTGTAGTGTAAGATAGCCTTAAGTCAAATCGGCCCTGAGTAGTGTATGTGATAGATGATTCTCAGTCGTTTACTAAATTAAAACACTTTGGCCAAAGTAGTGCAATGTACAAGTCTCCACTTAGATTGTGTGATGCTTGAGACTACACTGTTAGTTCACCGTAGTCCATTATTGAGACTACACTGTTAGGACACAACACTATGCTTAGTTGGTTGTGTGTATCGGTTACTCTACCAATCTCTTCGTCAAAGGGAAGGGCCATCTATCGAATGATAGATGTGCGGGGGACCGCATTAAGAGTCCGTGGTTGGCGGAAAAGCGCTTGAGTGATGCTTC
Source organism: Sequoia sempervirens (assembly GCA_007258455.2). NCBI lineage: Eukaryota > Viridiplantae > Streptophyta > Pinopsida > Cupressales > Cupressaceae > Sequoia > Sequoia sempervirens. Next base: position 14,451,905 of record VDFB02000012.1, on the reverse strand, counting down.
TCCTCCACAATAGACGACAGAAGAACCAAGATTTGAAAGGAAAGGAGCTTGGACCATCTTACTACTATTTGTTGAAAAGCTCCATGAGCTATGTATGTAAATGTATGTTTTCTTACTCTGTTGTATATTTGAAAAGAAAAAGAAATACTCGATCAAATATGTTGTATTTTTTTTGGAAATTATCAATAAAAGAAAAGAAATTTTTTATGGCATTGGCTTTATTACTTGTTTCCATTATATGTTTGGTGTAAAATTAAGAAATTTTTACTTTATGAAAGGGTCAGTCCGTTACAATGGCTATTAAAAAAATAATGAAATTTGAAATGTTCATATCATAACATTGATAAAGAATTCATTATAGACATTATAGGGGATAGGGGCAAAAAGTGTAGGGGATGCATCCTTGGGAGCACTGTTGTAAACTGAATTGGATGGCTTTTTGAGTTGTATGACACAATCTGGAAATAGTTAAGAATTGGTATAACTGCTGTAGCAAACTGGTTTGCATTACTGACCAATTTTACATCTTCCCAAGAGGGAACAACAGGCTGCAAGCCATCACAAATTTTTTTCCATTCATAGAAATCAATTATTGATAGATAGTATCCATCAATATCACCTAAAAGGAAGTTTATTCTATGTAACTCATAAAGTTAATTCATATCAAACGCTATGGTTGGTTGATAAAAATTCTGAAGCTGATAAATTCTTAAAAAGTTGATAAAAAACCGATTTTTGAATGTGATCAGCACACAAAATAATCACCATAACCCAAATTGAACTCATATCCAGAAACAACATAGAAAACAGAAACACACTTGAATCATACATTGACTAGAAACTCAGAAAATCTTTGCGAATTCAAATATTAAAAACCACAAACCACAACAAAATATCAATTGAATTTGAATTTAATCTACAACTTTCAGCACAATGGTGATTCCTACATGAAACCACTCAAAATTGAATGAGGGTTTTCTGTTGGAAATATTGTCATTGATGTCAAAGAAAATGAACGAGATTATTGTCATTGATGTCAAAGAAGTATAGATGAGATTGTCATTGAGGTCATTGTTGTCGTTGATGTCATTAATGTCAAAGCAATATCAAAGGTTAAAGGACATCAATTGAAGAACATCGAATAGAGGCCAAAGGCCACTAATCGTTTCAAGGGCAGATAATATTATTTCAAGGTAATTAAAGACAAGTTTAGGAATGCTAGCTGACCCCATTTCTTATTGGCAAGTCATATTCAAATGGACTTTCATAAGGCTGGCCGATCCTCTCATACCTGAGCGCTCTCTTAACATTTTGGAATTATAAATTTAAATTACAAATGCTGGTCGACTTGATGGAAAAAGAAGAACACACATATATATAAATATATTTTAATTCACACAAGTTAATGAATTTATTTAAAGGCAGCGATGCATTTGTTAGAGAGCAACAAATTTAATTAAGGAAGAGAGCAGCATTAATACAGCAGTGATTACCTTAAGACAGCGATGCGTGAAGAACAATTAAGATTATTAATTGACAGCGATTACATTTCATAAGGCAGGAAGTAAAACATAAAAGGTTATGAATTAGTTAACAAAAGGCAGCGACTAATGAATTAATAAGTGCAATGATTAATATACTTTAAAAGATAGAGATTAACATATTGGAGCTGGCAGCAATGAAGATAAATAAAAGGAGCGATTAATGATTAAAGTAAACAAAGTAAATGATAAAGAAAGTAAACAAAGTCAGTGATAAAGATATAATATGCAGTGATTGATATTAAGAAGTAATAATATTCTAAAGGCAGCAATTAATAAAGTTGCAAAGGGCAGTGATTAGCATAACCAAGAGTTATGTCTTCTTAAAAGCTTCTCTTTTCTAAGAGATGTCTCTTTTAAAAGACATTTGAGAAGTGAAGAAAAGAGTGGGTGAGAGATAAAATAAGAAGTGGAAGGTAGGGTGGTGTGAATTTAAAAAGAATAAATCATATATACATCAGCAGATATACGAGTATGAGTATGCAGACTTGGAAGAGGGATATATGCAGATTTAAGAAGGAAGATATATGAGAATAATTGCATCGAATTTGTGAAGAAGATATCATCAACAACAAGATCTATATGAAGGCATAAAAAGAGTTTGTCATCCATTGAAGAAGACATAGTTTGTGAAGGAGAATAAATGCAGATTTGAGATTTGAGGAGGAGAATATTTGCAAATGTGTGAAAGTGAGTATATGCAGTTTTGAAGAAGAGTATATGTGTTTAGAAATAGTATAAGTAGATTCGAAGAGGAAAACTTGTTGATTTGAATGTGATTGTTTAGGACATTCACAAGAAGATAGTGATCCTGTTACATAGAAGGTTGGTGCCTTAACAAGAGATTGGCATCTCTTACTAGGTTGGTGCTCAATTGTGGGGATTGGTGTCTCTAGTGGGTTGGTGCTCACAAATTGTATAAGAGGGGATTGGTGTCTCCTGTAGGTTGGTGCCTATGAAGATTGTAAGAGATCTTAATATCAAGCAATATTTTGTCGTGGTTTTCTCTTGTAAGGGTTTCCACGTAAATCTTGTGTTCTTGTGTTGCATAATTGTTAGATCTTATGTGAGTGATATTGTGCAACTGATATTGTTATGGTGCTAAGTTTTAAAAAGTAAAAGATTGTATTATACTGATTCACCCCCCCTCTTAGTATAATCGTGTCCTCATCATTTTCATTCTCAAACCAATCATTGTTGCACACTAATAATCCTTGGTGGAATTACTTTGAAAACTAGGAGGGTTTTCATCCTCAAAGCTTTCACATTTTCAAAGGGTTTTCATCCTTGGGAAATGTAGAAGATGAACATGCATTCATTCTTGAGAAGTGAAATAACTCCAAAAAGAATGCAATGTTTTTATTTTGAAAACTCTCCTATAATTTTTTAGAGCTATTTTAAGAAAAAAGTGTTTTTTGTTTTTTTGCTGCTTTTTCAAACAATGTGTTTTTTGTTTTTGTTGCTTTTTTGGAAAAACATTTATTTGCTTTTTCATTGCTTTTTTGAAAAATGATTTTTGTTTTGATTGTTTTCTAAAAAAAACATTTTTTTTTCCTTAATAAAATAACATAAAGTTTCTTTCTTTTTTTGATAGATAAAGGTAGGAAAATCCTACAGCCAATTTTATTAATAATCAAAAAAATCTAGTCAGTTTAACACATAAGTAACCATAAACAGCTTTTAAAGCCTTACAAAACTAAAACCAAAGCCTATCAAAAGACAATGTCGTAACAATTCCTCTTGTACCATGGTCCATCCAATCCAATCCAAACACTACCAGCCAAATGCAAAGACGGGGGAAGACCACCAAACCTACCTACAAGCCCCAATTGACACCCATAGAACACAAACATCCCCCTATCGGCAGAGACCAAGTGCCAAACCAGAGAGAAAGGGCAACGGTCTTCACCCAACCAAAGATTAATGCCTGACCAATACTAGCTATGTCCCAGGAAAATCACCAGGCCCAGCCATCCCTACACCAAAAAAGTGTTAGAACCACTTCATCCACCTTAATTCTCCTGAAACGTGCAATTTCTTAGGTCTTCCATAGACACCTTCCCTTTCTCTAATTTGGAGGCAACTGCCTAGTTTGCCAGTGTATTAGCAACATTGTTCCCACTTCGATATACATTCGTAATTTTGAAATCCTGAAAATCCTCTAACCTCTTCTGGATTAATTGAATAATTTATTAATCCTCAAAACTTGAGAGGAACCATTAGCTAAAGCATTCACAATAATTTGCAAGACTCCTTCAATATGTATTCTACTAAATGAATAAAGCTTTGCCATATTTACAGCCAGAAGAGCAGCCTGAGCTTCCGCTTCATTATTGGTTCCATCATGCAACTTTTGAGCACCAAAGGCCAATATATTATCCAACTCATCCCTTAGGAAACAACCAGCCCCAGATGACCCCAAATTCCCCTTTGCAACCTTGTCAAAATTTATTTTAACTCACCCAGCTTCAGGTTTTTCCCACACCACCTACCTCTCCACTGCTTTACTCAAATTCTCCAGCACGTTACCCCGATTCAATGGGAGTTTTAGCAAAGGCCATTCTTTCATAAGCACATCATCTGCAAGACTGAAGGTGTACTTACCAGGATTCTACTTTATTGCCTCCACATTAACCACCTCTGCTATTGACAACTATAGCTTCACTAGGAACCTTTCTTAACTCAAATATTTGTCTTGAAACAATCTTCGGTTGTGTTCTTTCCATACTTCCCAAATAAGAATTGCTGGACTAATTTGCTAGATGCTGGAAAATGCAGAATTTTTTAACGTTGGTTCTCCATCCTTGGAACATCTCCTTCACTGATTGAGGACAAGGGCTATGCGAATCTAGTTTCTTTAATAAATACATCCAACAACTATGTGTAAATTTTCAATGTAATAAAAGATGGTCCAACGTTTCATCATGCTCTTTGCATAAAACACACTGGTGAGGGCCAAAAAAACCTGAAAAATCCCCAACCCAAATATGATATGATTTTTTGAGTTTTGTCTTTTCAAAGTCTTTGACCAGTGAATAGGAAGGGTTTTGTTTTTGCGTTTTTCTAATTTTTTTGTGTGTTTTTGTTGAATGTTGATATATGCAACAATATTGCAAACTAGAAGGAAGGAAATTGCTGGTAAAACTTAAATAAACCATACAATTTAAATAGAGAGCAAAATGATGAATTTATTGGCTCAAATGTCATTGTACATACCATAAATCTGCATATAACAACCTGATACAAACTTGAACAACAAAGACATCCCCTTTTCAGCTTCTTCCTAGCTTCATAAATCTGCATATAACAGCCTGATACAAACTTGTACTACTGCTGATGTACATGGCTGAAGCGTATTTCTGATTATAGCTTTGCCACCGATTTTTATATGATTCTGGGTATTGGTGCCTTCTATTTCACTACTCTAGGCACCCATTTTCACCAAGTTTCAGATTTGTTCATTGAAAATCTGATTTTCTAAGTGAGGTCAACCTCACCTGGAGGCCGTACCACTTCATTGCTGAATTGGGATTTGTGCCACTGATTTGGTGCAGAATTAAGGGTGTCTTACTATTGCAACTTGGACGCCTACCTCCGAGCTACCTTTTGTTTTCAGTCTCACGTCAAACGGACTCCGTTTGACAAATCTACAAGCATATTTGTGAAACTCTATACTGCTGATCTGATATTCTGTTTTATTCTGTTTCTTATCAGATCTGATATACTGCTGATTCGGGCTTAATTTCTGATCATTTTTCGTGTTATAATAGTTAGGGTATATTTCTCTAACAATCTGAAGTATTTGGAGACAAACTACTGAGTTGTTGTGTAGTTGTTTATAGTTTTGTAAAGCTGATTTTAGTAGTACTAATCAATCGTTTAAATCTGCACTTTATATTCTAATTTATACTCGCACTAAAGAAATGGTTGAGTTTGTTATTTACTTTTCAGCATTTTTTATTATTTACTTCCACCTGCTGAAAAGTGGTTGTGCGGAATCATGGCTTGCATGTCGCCTATGTATTTGTTTTACATTTCCACTTCCGCTGCATAAGTGGTCGAGTTGTAATCTTTCAGTTCTTATATGGTCAGCTAGCCGCCTATCTCAGTTGTATTTCATTTTAGTTTGCTAACGATCCCCGACACTGTATACTCTCACCTTGCCCACATCGAGATCTTGGTGATCAAAAGTTGAAGGGTTACCATTCCTGCTGGTTTATTATTTGAACTAACGTTGATAGTGTTGAAATTGTGATGTTAAATTCAAAAGAATAACTAAGGGGGATATTATAGTGGTATCAAAGCCTGTTTTCCTGCCATCCTATGAATTCAGTGCTTCATTTGTTAGATGAGTGACAAAGTAATTTGATACTACACCAAAGGGAAAAACATAATTCAGTTTCAACTTCTAGAAGTTCTTGAGTTGATATATGTTCTGAAGATTAGAAACTGTGAGATGCAGATTTGATCATGGCTTCTGAAGAAAAGAGTTTTGCAATGTCACTTTACACTGTAGGAACATGGCTCATTAAATAATGTCAGACAAGGGATGAAGAAGTGAGAATACTCCTTACTTTGGAACAATGTTTGAGCCAGGTGAAGCAATCACCTTTTGAGTTGATGAAAAAGGCATTAACACCTGTAGTGACCTCTTTGATTCATCCCTATTGGTTGAGGCATGCAAATGAAGAAATTAGTCTGCTGATTACTTCATGCCTTAGTGAAGTGATGAGAATCTTGGCACCTTTAGTGCCCTATGATGATGAAAGTATGAAGAGAGTTCTTCATATGATTGTGGAAAGCTTTCAAGATCTTGATGAAACTGATAGTAGTCAGTACTCTAGAAGAGTTGCTATATTAAAGACATTTTTAGAACTCAGAACAAGTATATTGCTAATAGATTTGGGTATGCAAGATTGAATATATTATTTGATCCATTAGCTCTTCATTTCAACTTGGAGTGAACAAGAGGAGGATGTAGTTGCAGCAATGAGAAACATTTTAGTTTTAACTATCAATGAGATGGATGACATTCCAAAATCCGTCCTGTCTCTTATGCTAAACATTCATGAACAAGAAGGAAAGAATTCTTCTATTGCTAGTATGTTGATCAAAGATTTGTTCAATCAGTGTGAGGGAAAATTGAAGCCGCACTCTAAGAAGACAGTAGATAAATAAGGTGGTCATTAATGCAGAAGACGGGAATAAAATGTTGATTCTCAATGATTTTATGGCGGTTTCTCGAGATGTACCTTTTGATATGCATTTGTCTACACATACCAAGGATGAGTGCGACGAGGTAACATTGTTGGCATTTCAATTAGCACCTCTGGAGTGCTTATTGGAAACAGACAACTATGCACAATGCGTAATGACTACTCTTCAAATTATGGAGGGGAAGCTTCCTCTTGTTTGCTGATTGTTTGCGTAAAATTAAAACGGACTAAATGTTCTTATCTTTTTTACTTAGAGAGAGGATACAAGGGTGCATAATCACAATGCGTTGCAGCTAAGGTTTTCTTTGGTTTCTGCAGATCTTAACTACAACTAGGCTAACTTTTAATCTATCCTATCTCCTCTAGATAAACAAAGCAAGAGAATATAGGAGTGGGAATGGAATGGTTCGATCACTTGGGCTGACCGTCTCTCGAAATGTGTTCGAAGGCTCTGAACTTTCAGATCTATGTTGGAATAAGGTCTTATGCAAGCAAACACTCTTACGGTAACCTGAATCTCAGGATTGCCAAGGAGGAGGAACCCCTGTCTGAGGTGTAGGTTGGGATACAAGTTGCTAGAAACAACAAAGGACGATGAATTGGATATCAGGATTCCCGAGGAGGTGACGACACCTGTCCAAAGTGTAGGCTGAAATATAGATCATTACACAACATCAAATGATAACCATTAACATCAAAATTCCCATGGAGGTGACGACACCTGTCCAAGGGGTAGATTGAAACAATAGATTATAAGAACAAAACGTTGATAGAACTTGAAACTTTGGATCAAATTGCATATGCCTTTTGATTTATTTCTTCAAACTTGCTCAATGAATTACAAAGATTTGGGACAGCAAAGGTACGAAATCATACACAATTGTGATCAAACCAAACAACTCTCATCCAAGAGTGAACAAATATTGATTTGCAAGCTTGTTGGCACAATGGCACAACAACTTTGTGTAGTAAATAAAGGTTACAAAATAATGAGCAAAGGCTCTTATTTATAGTAGCTCAAAGGAGTAGGCAACCCTAAAATCTCCTTGAGTTAACAATGAGTTCTCGCCAATCTGCAAGATTTATTCCTATGTCTAAAAGTAGGTAACCTAACAGTTAATTGGAAATCTACTTCAGTTAACTGAAACTAAACTAAAAGAGAACTCCAATCTACAAAGTGCCTCCAAAATAGAGATCCACAATTAGTGGGATTAGACATGCATGATTAGTGGGGTAGTGAGTTAACTTGGAAAGAGGCATCAAGTTAACTCCTTTTGTCATAAATGCTATTTTGGAGGGGTAGGATGTTCTAACTAAGTGTTCGCACCACATCACCTCTAGTCAACAACTCCAACCAATAGTTGACTTCCTCTGCCTCTGGACAATTAATGCTTCGCAAGATGATGATGTGTCGCCTAAGCATCTCTTCACCACTCACAATCTGCTGTTGATATTCAATATTCTTTACAACTGCGTCATCCAACCTTGTTGACATGATTGCAATTTTACTCAAATTGTAACCAGCAGGGTCACCGCAGAAACTGTCGCGGATGAGGTCCTGGGACTGTGTTTGCACGTCATTGAGACTCATGTATTCACCACCTTCACGTTTGATACTGGAAAGGAATTGATTGGTAACTTTGGTGGCTCCATAACTGGAGTGATGTCCTCTATTTCTCCTGCAACTTTGCGCTTTTGACGCTTTTCTTGATTCTTCTGAACAAAAGAGTGTTGTATGATGAAACCGCTGAGTTTGACTGCAGACACTCTAGTTGTGAGAAATGCACTCGAACTTGCTACACATGTAGAATTCCAACTGTATCAATCCTTTAATCTGGCTTTGGAGAGCTATTAGATATACAAGGTGAAACAATATGGAACCTGTGGAATTGAGTGTCTATGCTTGTCAATCTATCCAAATCGACCTTTGGGTGTGCCCGATGTAGATTGGTGTCATCCGTTTTTCAGGAAGTCATGGAATAAGACCGTCTTGGTCTTTGTATTCGACTTGGGAGAACTGCATTATGAAAACCTTGAAGATTGACTGTGCACATGATACTGTTCGGACAACTTTTCCGAAAACCCCTAAAAGTAGCCCACGCCGAGAAGTATTATTTTTGAAAAAATATGACACTTGGATATTGTAGGTGCTTCAATGTTGAGCAAACCCAGTTTGTTTGATTTCAAAATTGTGACTTTTTCGGAAAACCCTAAAAATAGGGGCAGCAAGGCTACTTTTTCTGGAAAAATCTAACACGTGGGTTTTGTTGAAAAAGCTATGCTGATCATACCCATAAGGTCAGATTTGTGAATAACCTCCGTTTATTTGGACATGTGAGAAGATCTAAGACAAGAATAGAGGAAAAAGACAAGAAGAAGTTTGGAAGTTTATAAACTGCCTTTTTGGATTTTCAAGAAAATCACGCCTAAAGATGCAACCTCTGATAAATTGTCCCTCTGCGCAACTGATTCATGAAAATATGAAGAATGCTGAAAAACCCTCTTTTCATATCTTCAAAAAGACGTTGGAGAGGAACAATGCTTATTCTAGAGCTTCAACCTACAAAGAGAAACAATGAATAATGATGCCTAAGCTTGATACATATTGATTTGGAGTTGCAAGCATCAATTAGGCACCAACATGTTGTTTGAGGAGTCAATTTGCAATGTCTCCTTTTGGGATTGCCCTAAATCTTGCCCTGATTTTCTCAAGATATCCTTTTTTGATGGTTTGGGGTTCAGACTATATTCTTTTTCTCCTTTTCCTGATCAATCATAGGATAAAAACATTTATAAATCTATTCATTTTCCTATCAAATAATCACAATTACTTATAAGGCTCAATATTTGCTGCAAGCATCTTTATTGTATAACCGTATTATATAATATATTTCATATAAATATATATATGTAATTACATACAATAATGTCAATGGAGCAAACGTATCAGCAATGTTATAAAATAACTAGTAGCATGCATGATTTATTATTCCCAATGCCACCAATAAAAGGTAGATAACATTAAATAAATAGCATCATGTATGAAGTATCATTAATTACACTATTATTTAAATCCATAATGTATTTATTAACATCATTCTTCAAATATACAAACACTTACGTAAAAATACTTATCTCCTTATTTCCGGCTGGCCATGCCTTTTCTTTCTTATTTCATTCCCTTCCTTCATATTTCTTCTATGATGATCATGGCTCCCAAGAGCACTTTGATCTCCTTTTCTGGAACATATATATACATGCTTTCTCATAAGTCTACCTTGATCATATATATATCTTACTCACAAGTCTGCCTTGTCTATGTATTTCTCTTCATACAAAGCTGCTAGTGTAGATCTGATTTATCTATTTGTCCGACACACATCATATTCTCCACATGCCACAAACTTAATTTATATCTTCATCACCGAATGGAATGGTGCATCTCTTCAATAGAGAACTCCTTTCCAAAGACATGACTTTAGTTCCAAACTGATTGATTATCCCAAAAGCTGCTCTATTTCTCCTTAATCACAATTTTGTTCTCTTTAACAATTTTTGCACATAATCGCTAATCCCTGTCTTTTATTCATATTATATTTGCATTATCTCTTCTATATCTGCATTAACTCTTCTTCTAATTTGCAGATTTTTATTTCTTTCACAACGTCTACTTCTTCTCCTTGCTTGCTGAAGTATATATGTTATTTCTTGTATTCCTCACCACTCATTCATACATTTCTTTAATGTGTATCTATGATGTTCCCTGTTTCTTTCCCTTATCTTACTTCACACTAAATCTGCTCTTATTTGTGTATATGTAATGTTAAATCAGCATAGCAGCATTAATCATTTGGGGAAAAAATCGGCTAACCAAAAGTTCAGGATTTTTTGAAAAAATCGGGAAAAAATCAGATTTACAAAAATACGCAAAAAATTGAAGAAAAACAGTTAGAAACTACTTTCTTTTAAAATTTAATGGCATTTCCATAGCATATAGACATTGAGAGCAAATAAAATACAGAGTTCAATCCATGAATTATAGAAAATAGATTTTCGTTGGTTATATTCATATGGCTGATTACATTGCACAAAACATACTACAACTGCATAAATATCAGATGGTGACAGTTGTCAAAATGTCTATTACAATATAGTTTGTGACTTTGTACAAAGTCAACCTATAAACTAAGTACAAAGTTCTAAAAAAATCAATTGTAGCAAATGACGTGCTAGAGGGCAGAAGCTCCCGATGATGAAGCTCCTTGTCTATGTTACCACATTTTTCAAACAGTTCACTGCCTTGTCTATGCTACTACATTTTTCATACATGTCTACCAAAGCATTTTATCAAACAGTTCACTGCCTTGCTGCTATGGCTAAAAGCCTAAAACGGGTGCTTTCGAACAAGCTATGGATGCTTGGAAAAAATATATCAAAGCATAATAGTAAGCAATAGCATAGACAAGAGAGTGAACTGTGTGAAAAAAAGCCTCAAAGAAATGTGGTCACGTGGTGATGGAATGCCACGACAATCCATATTGCTGCCTTGCTACTATATGGATTGTCATGGTATTCCAACACCATGAGACCACATTTTTTTCAGGCATTTTTTCGAACAAGCTATGGATGCTTGGAAAAAATATATCAAAGCATAATAGTAAGCAATAGCATAGACAATAGAGTGAACTGTTTGAAAAAATGCCTCAAACAGTTCACTGCCTTGCTGCTATGGCTGAAAGCCTAAAACAAGTGCTTTGAAACAAGCTATGGATGCTTGGAAAAATTCTATCAAAGAATAATAGTAAGCAACAAGCTATGGTCTCATGATTTTTTTTTCGCGCGAAAATCAGCATGATGTTATTCACTTTTTTTTGCAGGTTTTAAACACGTTTTTTGGCAATTTTGCAGTTTTAAACGGGAAGAAATTGTTGACCAAAAGGTCAACGATTTTTTCAAAAAATCGTCCAGCCTGCAAATGTTTTAAAAATCGCGATTAATCGGGATTTTTTGCAGATTTATGCTTCTATTTAAATCTGCACTTTATATTCTTGTTTATACTCCCACTGAATAAGTGGTTGAGTTTGTTATTTACTTTTCAGCATTTTTTATTATTTACTTCCCCCTGCTGAAAAGTGGTTGTGCGGAATCATGGCTGGTATGCCTCCTATGTATTTGTTTTACATTTCCACTTCCGCTGCATAAGTGGTCGAGTTGTAATCTTTCAGTTCTTATATGGTCGGCTAGCCGCCTATCTTAGTTGTATTTCATTCCAATTTGCTAATGATCCTCGGGACTGTATGCTCTCACCTCGCCCACATCGGGATCTTGGTGATTAGAAGGTGAAGGGTTACCATTCTTGTTCGTTTATTATTGGAGCTAACACTGACAGTGTTGAAATTGTGATGTTAAATTCAAAAAAAAAACTAAGGGGTATATTACATTCCCCGGTAATTTACTTATCTTAATGCCAAGAACTGTAGCAATACCTTTTTGCTTATCTAACCTAGTATTGAAAAAAAATATTTTTTATTTATGCCAGTTTACCTACTATCCTGAAGCTAAACAATACTTTTCAAGTGTAGATTTCATTATACGTGCCTCCCTTAACGATGATTCCCCCATTAGGAGGGCGTCATCAGCAAATTACTAGCATCAAGAAGCGAGGAGTTTCAATGCAACTGTTGACCCACTCAATCCATGCAGGGTTGAATCCGAAGTTACCTAAAACCTTCGGCAAAAAAGATCTGTTCACCTGATCATATGCTTACATAAAGTTTCTTTATGACCATTTTTTTGCACATTGAGCGTAGCAACAATTTATTTGCACATTTAAAACACTTTTTTAAATAATTAAATATAAGTTGTCATTTAATTTTACTTTTTTGATAACTTCAATATTTAATTATTTAATTAATTTTCCCTTTTAAATCATCCCAAGGTTTTACGGAATATATTAAAATAAGTGAATTAAACTGTCTTGATAATTCCACCAATTCCTTAAGTGCATCCATGAGAAGTTGGTGTTAACCAAGGATGATGGACTTCTCCAAGAAGTTTGGAGAGAATGTTGGATTTGTAAATGGAAAGTACCTTTGTGCACATCTTGGCTCTAGGAACTTGTTGTAACTGTTAGAATTTTTTTTCAAGAAAGCTTGCACTCTCCAAAGAAGTTGGAGTTTCCAAGAATGTTAGAATGGATCAAAAAAATGGGACATTACAATCATCTTTTTAATTGAGTGTTTCCCCTTGTCCCATGTAACCCGTTGAAGCTGATCTTAGTAAAGACTCAGCATGAATCATAGATTTTGTAAGAAAAAGACCAAAAGATGTGGTGGATGAAATTAAGAACGAAATAAAAATCTATTATTAAATGTTATAGGTTAAGATGTATTAAAAAAGCATTTAGTTTTAGGGCACATTTTAGTGTCATTAAGATGGGTGTTACACCCACAATGGGCACTACAGTAAGATTATAAAAAAAAAAATGTAGTACTAAGTACAACTATGGTTCATTTGGGCTATCACTATCAAAGTCGGCCTTTGAGTCTAAGTCACACTCTATATCAAGTTGTGACTCATAGCGTGAGACCCCAACCAATACTTATTGCACAAAATGTATAAAATTGAATACAAAGTTCAAAACATAGTTAATAATGGAAAATACAATGCCAATTGTCAAATTATAAGTTTTAAACGAGAATAGTCTTTTATAATAGTATCCTTGCTTGGAATGGGGATTGACTTGACGAATGGAGATATAAATGGAATTCAATTTCTTGGCATTTAATTAGGAATAATTTATGATAAAAATGTTTTTCCATCTGGCACAACCCAAAATATATATATTTTTTTCTTTGAAAAACTAGAGAGGAAATCTAGGGGTAGTACCCCTTGTAGGATCTAAGGGCAATGCCCTAGATACATTCCTTGTTGTGCTACAAGGGGGGTTGATTGGTGGAGTCTCCATCACCAAGCCCAAATTAAGGCCTTAAAATCCACATGGAGCTTCATTGTGTACATGATTTTTCATAATTTCATCGTCTTTAACAAAACATTGATGTTTCAATTAGGGTTTCATAAGAGGTGTGGGAGGGCTTGTGGACCCCACACCCTTCATCAATGATTTTTTTTAGAAAATGTCATTGTTATTTAATGAAAAAAATTGGGGACATTTGGCTGTCGCCATGATGGTAAGCCCCAGCTTCCCCATGGACAGGGGATGGCCAAGGGACGCCCCTTGCTGTCCTAGAGATCATGGGGGGATGGGAACATAGGGTGGAGGGGTGAGGACATTTCCCCAGGTAATGCAAGTTTATAATGATTTCTTGGATGTGTATAATCTTGGAGCCTTTTCAAAACAGGTTGAGGTCTTGTAATTGCAGCATGGCATGATAGTTCATGCTGCCCCCTTCTTTTCAACAATTTGAATATCTTGCACGCCATGTCTGTACATGTTACCAAAATACTAATTAATTAGGCTGTATGCTAGGATTGACTGTTTTTGTCTAGCTAATTTTTTTGGTATCTTGTATCAATTAGTATATTTTATAGAGTAAACCTTTGGCTTGTTATATGTCTCTATAACTGATAGTTTTTTACTATAATATAATATCAGTTTCTGCAAGGTTTTTCTTGTTTGTGTTGCAAGGTTGATCAGTTCTAGCATAGTTGAAATGATAGACCCTGTTGTTTTAAAATTGCTCTTGCCTCCACCTATTATAATCTTCTTTGATGTTTTACTCACTTTCTGCATATTTATTATCATTTCATTTGTCATTATGTTTATTCCCTTAATAACTGTAGGATAGTCTATCTTTGGATATATTTTACTTTCCTGCACATGTTTATCTTCATTTCTGACCAATATAGGGAGCACCCCTTTTAATTGTAGAGGTATTATCTTCCTGATTCCTACTAGATTTTCTTTCACAAACAAATGTACATGACGTATATCTAGCAATAACAGTAAAAATATAGAACATGGTGAGATTGGCCAAAGCTTATTCGTTGCCACCATAACATATTCTTTTAGGGTAGTCAAAGAAATGTAATCTTTCATGCATTACAATCCCTGGGCAAATTCTTTTCCGGTTACACTATAGCTTGAGCGTTTTCATGAATAGTTTTACGCATAGTTTACATACTCTCCAATTACTCTCCGAATAACTGAGTAATCTCCAAAAAATTTGCATGCCGAGTAATTTCTGCTTTTACTCGCGGGCAATATGCAGATGGATTTTTTCCCGTCAAATTATCAAGTAATTGCTAGTAGCTTGCAAAAAAACCCACAAACTTGGCATCCTGTGTATGTTTATAGATATGTATGTGTGCCTAGTGCAGTCTTGAGTATACACATACATAAATATCCACACATTTGCCGAGTATTTGTTGAGTATTTCCCAAGTCAAATTTTTTGGGCTTGCCGAGTACTCTCCGATTTCGAGTATGTAAACTATGGTTTTACACCAACTAAAGAATAACAATAATGCATAAAGTTCCTATCATAACTTGTTAACCTTCTCATAGACAAATAAACCTATAGTCCAATGAAATAATTAATAGTCACATAAAGAAAACTTCCCATTCTCACTCGCTAATTTAAAAAAATATAGACAGATGTAACCAAACAAATAATGCTTGCACTCCATATTCTGATCATATATTGTAATGTCCGTATTCTGATATTATAGTGGTATTAGAACCTGTTTTCCTGTGTTACATCCCGATTTTATAGCTACTATTGCATAGGGCAATTGATTGTAATGTTTGAATCTTTGTGATGAATAAAACATGATTGATCGTGTTATTAAATGAATGTGTCCTATTTGAATGATGGTTTCATTTGATTGTTACTTCTATTGATTTAATTCTTAATTGAATGTAGCATATAAGTTATGGAATAATGTTATTCTAACTTTTTATGATGTTTTATGCAAATTGCTTTGTTATGAGCATATGACTGCTGATGTCATGTCATGGTGTGCAGGTATGAAAACTGTTCCTCCGGACAGAGGAGAAACATCATTCGGGGAGGAACTTGGTCGGGTAAACAGTAACGATTACCAAATTGAGCATACACGCACATACTATAGATTGAGTAAGCCAAGTCTGTTTGTCGAGATAAGGCTAAGTCATCCATAGGCTTGTTTATTGACATTAGGAGTCTGAAATTCACTTCTTTATGCTTTAGGAGATATGATTGTTTAACGTCAGACTTGCTATATCATGACCAATGTATAAGATATATGTTAAAGATTGATTGGGAACGCACATACATCTATACATAGTGTACACGTATCTATATGTACAGACATATCAATACACGTGTACGTTAAGCAGATGGATATGCTCATACACATGTGTCGACATGTATATACGCATACATACGTATACACAGGTGGATATATGTACACATTCTGCTTGATGTTTGTGATGAAAATAATATTTAATATTATTGCCTAGCAAATTTACATATATATTTATGTATAAATGTATATAATAACGATGTGATTATATTTATGGATATATACATAAATACATAAATATCTATGTAAATATATTATATATTTATATTTTTAAAATATATGTACTAATATTAAGGTAATATTTACATATATGTAAATATATATAAATATCACGATGTAATGTCGGAAAATATATATATTTATATATTTAAAAATATTACACTTAATTAAAATACATATATGATAAAATATATAAATATATGACATTGAAATATGAAATTGTATAAATTTAAATGAGAAAATATTACATTTGAAGACTTAAAAAAAAAAAGAAATATTTGGTTTTGAAATCAATATTAAATATTTTGAACTATGGTAAATCAAAATATTAAGAGAGTTAAATATTTGAAATACAAAATACTTCAAAGTGTAAAGTTGAAACATAATTTTAAAGGAAAAATTTGAAGAAAGCCATTCCCATGAAAATGAAATGGATGCCTGTAGCGTGCGACCATCGCCAGGATAACAGGACGCGGCTAGAAAGAGGGCACTCACAACCTGAGAAATGGGAAGTGTGGACGCCTTCTGATGAGGGACTTTGTCTCAGCATTAATATTTACTTATCTTTATCTGTTGAAATGTGCATAAACCTGTAGGTGGCGTTTTACCTTTCTGAGTTGAATTATTCATGATTTGCTGGCTCAAATAATGACGAATCACCTTCAATTTCGATGACTTAGGATTTAAGAACTCGCCAAGTATCATTTTGACTATTTCTAAGCACTTTGTTGTCAATCTACATGCCTCCATTGGTGGAGTCCGTTGCATTTCCGGCCTATATATATACATGCCCTTCCATTCATTGTAAATACACACATTGAGCAATCTGAGTTTAGTATTTTTATTGAAATCCCATATCCATTTCGTAGTACTGCTTGTATTTTCTGTATTGCTGAGTTTGAAAAATATAGTGAATTTTTACCGACATTTACCAGTTATAGTGATTATATCATTTTGAGCTCAGAGTGAGGTATTTGTGAATTATAGTTAAGTAGGAATTGAGTGGTGGAAACACGTTTGAGAGAAGAGATATAGGAGTTCATTATAGAGTGAAATACTTTCATAAAGAAGCCATTTTTAGCTGGAATTCTGGAAGCTTATTTGAAAGAAAGTCCAAAAGAGCAATTCTGGAAGGAAAAGCTTTAAAATCAGGCATGAATCTTCCTAGTTTATAATTTTTATTGAAGTGATGTTTCCTTTTTGGTCTTGTGATTGTTGTTTTCAGTTAGCTTTAATAGGAAAGAAATAATTTGATGAATATTTAAAGCAATGCATTGAAAGAGAAAATGTATAAGAGATTCAATGATTAAGGGAATTGTGTAAAAGGGATTATATGAGTAAAGAGCTTAAGGGTTTAGAACTTTAGATTATTTATCTTACATTAAAGAGAAATAATGGAAAAAGATAAAAGGGAAGGATTTATTTGCATTTTGAATGGTTATTGCATGTTGTGTATGATCTCTGTATATGGAGAATACGTAGATGTACTTATTATCTACTAGGATCGAAATGAAGGCAGAATCAAGTAAAGTCTTTTAGCTTAAGTTATTAGGATAACTAAGACAAGCTAAGTACTCCTAGGATAAAGAATTCCTAATTAGGGGGATTGATACAAGACACTTGTAGACTATTTCATTTCTAGTAGGTTCGTATGATTGTAGGATGTCTAGGGTGACGGATTTACCCATTGAAGGACAAAACCTATGCATAGAGTAAGGAAGCCTCAAGTCAAATCGGCCCTGAGTAGTGTTTATGATAGATGACCTTCATTCGAAATACTGAATGAGAATACTTTGGCCAAAGTAGTGAAAGGTACGACATCCACTTAGGTGTGAGATTGTTGAGACTACACTGTCAGTTCATTGTGATCCGAGTACTAGTTCGAGATTGTGAAATAGCAAGGTTCTAGTTGTGTAGGACACAACACTATGCTCAGTTGGTAATCGTTAAAGGATACCCTACCAATCTCTTCTTCGAAGGGAGGGCCATCTATCTAATGATAGGTGTGTGGGGGACCGCATTATAAGTCCGTGGTTGGCGGAAAAGCGCCTGAGTGATGTTTCTCCTCCACAGCAAGCGGCCGATGTACCAAGATTTGAAAGGACAGACTCCTGGACCTTCTTACTTCTATTTGTGCAAAAGCTTACGAGCTATGTATGTAACTGTATTACTTTTGAACTCTGATTTATATTTGCAATGAAAATGAAATTCATGTGGAAACATATTATAACTTGTACATATTTGTCAATAAAGAAAGGAAATTTTTTATTGTATTGTCTTTGTTACTTGTTGCCTTTAAATGTTTAAAGTGAGATTTGGAAAAATTTAATTTACGCAAGGAATAGGTTGTTACATCCTGCCATCCTGTGAGTTCGGTGCTTCATTTGTCAGATGAGTGACAGGGAAATCTGATACTACACCAGAGGACAGAACAAAGTTCAGTTTCAACTTCCAGAGACTCTTGAAGTTGACACATTTTCAGAGGTTTTAAGAAATTGAGAAACACCAGTTGAGTCTATGGCTGATAGGGAGAAGGGACCAGCCTATGAGACTATAATGTCCCCTTCTCGAGCATGATCTTTCCAGTCGACCGTTGGCCTATTCCGGAGACCTGTAGGCTACTCGGAAGGTGAAATTAGGGTTTCATGTTTTGAAGGATGCTCTTGCTCAAGGTTGGTTGATTTAATGGCGGATTCTTTCTGGGTTTTCAGAGAGCTTCGCAGTGGTATGTTTTCTTGGCATTCTGAACATCTTCAGGAATTTACTATTTTTAGTAAATTCTATTTCTGGCAGTGGTCCTGTTGGTTTCGGCACGGTTGGCTTTCTGCTTCAGACTGATTAGTTGGCTTACTCATTTTTGGTTTCGGGGCATAATTGGAGAGATAAGTTCGAATTATTTTAATTAAGTCATGTTTTAATGTTATATTTTAACATTGACACCCCTTGGCCTAGCTACTTCACTTTAAGTTGTTTTAAAAAGATGTTCTTTATGGGTGGGTGCTTCATTGAAAGAAATTAATTATATTCTTATAAAGAAAAATTTAATCCAAGCATAAATTGGACGCCAACTTCAAGGAGGAGATAAAGTGTTATCAAAAGTCAAAGTTTTGCTTGGAAAAGTGGGACGCCACCTATTGGAGGATTAGGGTTTGGTTCAAAAAAGAAGATTAGGGTTTCGAGAAGGGTCATCTGGAAATTATAAAAAGAAGCCATTGGTTCTCATTTGAATTATCTTTTGTCTACAGGAATGTTATGCTGTCGGATTGGCTGTGGGATTGCTTCGAGGAATGTAAGCCTCCTAGCTTGGCATTGCTTCTCGCTTGAGAGATAGCGACTAGTAGTGAGTTAGTGTAGTTTGAGTGATTTGTAGCTGGTTTTATGCATTGTAGTCAGTGTGTGGCTTTGTAGTTCAGTTTTATGCATATTAGGGTGATTCAGGAATTTGCATATTCTTCATAGCAGATTGTTGTTTTCATTCATAAGTCAAAAAATACAAAAAGAATCATTCTGGGTATTGTTTAGATCTCTCTGTCTGTGAAGGGCGAACCTTTTCCTTAAGTTTCAAATTTTTTAGTGAAGCATTGAATTTTTAAAGAGAAATCGCCCTCTTGCTGGGCCGTACCATCTGCATTTACTTGGGATTTGTGCCATTAATAAATATCTGCATTTTGAGTCAGTTTTCTGATGTCAACTTGGGTGCCTTCATACTAGGAGCATTTTGCATCAGAGATCATGAAATTTGAGTGAGAGATGAATGAGTTATGAGCTGTTCATTGAATCCCTGTGTTGCTGGTTGTATATTTTAAAGTGCAGGTCTGTCATAACAGATTTGAGAAATCTGCATTTTCCTTCTTGGATTGGTGTTAGGAAATCATTAAAGGCTTTGTGAAAGATTCCTTGTTGTCGCAGCAATTTGAAGAGCTCTAAAATTTGATCTTGCCGGCATTAAATATTTTATTGTAAGCTGAACAGTAGTACTGTCAGCAGTTCTTTAATCTTGCCTTATCATGTTTTGTAATGCTTATCTTACATTCTGAAATTGCATTGTATTTCTTTCTATCTCCGCCACATGGTCGCCTCATTTCCGTATTGGATTGAGTAGCACATTCTTGGTGTTGAGTTTGCTTTCAGTATATTAGATGGTAGGGATCCTCTAACCACACGCTCGTCGTTCGCCGGCGCATTCTTGGTTAGAGTTCTTGTATAAGCATTTCAATTAAGACCCTCTGACCATATGCTCGCCATCAATGGCGCCATCCTTGGTTAGAGTTCCTTCCAGCTCGGTTTCTGCATTTAGATCCTCTGACCAATGCTCACACCTTGCCCACATCGGGATCCTGGTGTACATTCTGGTTAGAGTTGCTTCAGTATCGTTTTGGTTTAGAGCTAACCCTAACGACTGTGTATTGCTCTACTGATTGTAATTGAAAATTTGAAAAAATTTGGCTCGGAATATTTCAGAGACAAATGACAGTGACTATAGAGCTGAGAGAAAATTTGACATTATGTTGGACATGATGTAAAAACCCTGCTGGTTCTTACCCAGATTTTCAGTTTTGATGGTTTGTTTTGATAGCTAATACATATGCCAATTGAATGGAAACATAACCAATACCTTTGCAATCATAGATAACAATGAACCACCACCAAATATGAACTTATATTCATCAAAAAAAGTCTGATTACACTTATTTTTAGGTCTGATACATAATGAAAAAGGTCTGATACAGACCATCCAGCAAGATATAATGACTTCAAATTAAAGATTTGAATATACAACATACCCGTTTGATTGGTGTTTCATTTGGGCATGAGATATGATCATTCCATGCACATATTAGCTGATACACATGAAGTATGATTGATGTTCAAGACTGCTGGTCTGATGTAACACTGCTGATGTCAAATATATAATATAACAGCTGATTGAAACCCATGTATATAAAATAAGTCATCTCAGAAATTATAATAGAAGCAGCTCCCACTCATGCGATTCCCAAAGGGCAAACATACACATTAAACTTCAACACATAAAATCTGATTTGTAGACTTTAATACTCCACCAAAGGTAGCGCTTCATCTCATTGCCTAATCCTTACGTATTCCTCCTAACATTGTGAAGACTTCAATAAAGTAGTGATTGGGAGTTGAGGGACCCACGATCCCTACACCTCAGTAAATAAACTTTATTAAATTTGTCACTCACCTTATATTCCCACGCACCCTCCAAAGTCTCCTAATCTGCATAAGTCTTCACTTTAATGCCAGCAAACTTTGAATCGTACCACTCCAAGGTATTGACTTCCTTTTGGATGGTACGGCAGCTCTAATATATTCTTTTGTGGTACGGTCCACTTAATGGGCTATGCTTTATAAGGAAATGGTACGGCTGGGTAGGGTTAGGACCTCTCAGCCCTATCAATTAATTTTCTGATTTTTTGTAGCTTCACCACCATTTTACACACTACACTTTTAATTTCTGATTTTTGTAGAACAATTGACACAGCACAAATCTGATATAAATATCAGCAATGGCTTCAACAAGCTGATATGCAATGTCTCCAATCCACAAATCAAGCACAAATAGAACTTTTGAATGAAACTCCCTCAAGCAATAATATCAACTGGTATTGCACAGCCTCAGAATTGCATAGATATTGAAGAGTTTTCGTTCTCCAATGCTGAAAATGGCGGAAACCCTAGCCGGCTTCCTCTCCAACCACGAACTCCAAGACACAATTTTATAATCTACAATAACATAATCAAATAAATTCTTCTTGACGCCTTTTTATAATCTCCTCAAGGAGGTTGACCTCTTAATTGCATTTTAATTGCTTTTGAAATCCACTTTTAGGTTTTTGATAAAAACGTTATAATATCTCCAAACTTGGGCACCCAAATCAATAATATAAAATAAATGTACTTTAAGTGATTTTAATTGAGGGTCATGGCTGGAAATAAAGTACACTTTTTGACTTTATAATATTTAATAATCATTAAAGTACCTTTAATGATAATTACTCATTAAACAATTAATATTTTGCCCATCCAACTGATTAAGAGGTCAACATTGCATCTGAGACCTGTCCAGGTGTTGTTGTGACCTTTTCACACATCACCCCATTCAAAATGGGGACCCCCTAATTTTTGCTTCATTCGGGTCTTTTGGCTTTGTTTCCCGGTTTGTCTCTCTCTATCTGTCCTTTTCGTCTGATGATGTACTTACCATTTGACCTGGATTCGAATTGTGGCCAAGTCTGGAGGGCTTTCTGATGAATTAGGGTTTACAGTCTTTAAACTACTTTGAGGTGAAATTGAGTTGGCTAATCAATTTCTGAGCTTAGCATTGCTGTTAAGATGCTTCAAGCAGGCTCCCTCTGAATTTTCACTGAATTCCGACAATTTTCTATTTTTAGTAAGTGCCAATTAGGGGTTTGTTTTCTTGAGATTTTCAAATTTTGACAATTGCACTGCACTTAGAACGTTGTGAGCTACCTACTTGCAAAATTTGAGTTGAAACAAACAACTTGCTATTTTTAGCAGTTCTGCCTTCAAGGGTCATTTTGAGGGTTCGCATGTTAGACTTTCGGATGCATGTCCGGAGATTCTTTGTGGGTTTTTCGAGACCTTCGCAGTGATATAGCATGCAAAATGAGATGATAACTTTCAATGATTCAAGCTTCAGTGGCTATTTTTAGGGTTTGCATGCGAAATTTCTCAGCGCATGTCAGCATAATCTTTCTGGGTTTTCCGAGAACTTCGCAACGAGGTAACATGCAAGCGGAGTTGGTCACTTTTCCGGAACTTTCTATTTTTAGCCAGTGCTCGCATGTTGATCATTTTTCTGGGTTTTCCGAGATCTCTCGGGCAGTGTGACATGCAAACTCATCTGACAACTGATGGGTCACTTTTTCAGACGTTTACTATTTTTAGCAGGTTCACTTCGGTAGTTGTCCAGCACTTCAGAATCACGAGCCCGATAACATGCAACAAAAACGGAGTTGAATGAAGGTCATTTGAGGCACATGCAAGACGAATTAGGGTTTCGAGCTTCGGGACCCAAAATGAGGGGTAAAATGCCGAAATCTCAAAAAACCAAGGTATCCCATCATGATCAGCATCTTTTGAGGAGTCCACTGGTAAAATTTGAAGGCAATCGGAGCACTTACTATTTATAGTAAGGCGTTCCAGAAACGGGTTATAAATAGTAAGTCAGCATCAGGCGCCAGTGTGAATGGGCAGGTCTACCGATGAGGGTCTTGGCATTCAAATTTCAAGTCAAACGGAGTTGTGGAAGTCTCGAAATCAAGCAGTTGCTATAAATAGTAAACCACCTCCAAAAACATGTTAAAAATAGCAGGTCAGCGTGAGGCATTAGTATGAACAGGTCAAGCAGGTGATGAGGACCCCATGGCGCAAATTTCAAGTCAAACAGAGCAGCTCAATCACATCATGAGGTTCGAGAATCAAGCACTTACTATTTTTAGCAGGCCTGTGTAGAGGAATTAGGGTTTCCTAAAATCTAGGGCAAAACACGACATTCACACAGAAGCAATATCCAACCACGTCGACATCCTTCAGGCAATCAACACGCAAAATTTGAACTCATTCTAAGCAATTACTATTTTTAGTAAGTTGCTAAAAATAGCAGGTACAGGTAGGCATCAGGCGCTAGTAGCTCAATCACATCCCGAGGTTCGAGATAAAGTGAAAATCATGCTTTTTGGAGCTAGAAATCAGCTTAAAACGCAAAATTTGAGAAACTTTCTAAAAATAGAAAGCTAGGGCAAGCCAGGGGCGACGTGAATAAACCTCTCCAAATCAGACAAAAGCCATGAAAATTCACTAAGTTGGAGAAATTTGAAGTCCAACATGTGAAATGCGCCTTAGCTACCTGAGGATGATGAAAGTTCTTCTAAGTCTGAGAAATTTGAAGCTTGATGCCTCAAATGCGCATTGAAGAGAAGAGGGGGGATGATAGATTTTTCTAAGGCACTTAAATTTGAAGTATGATACCTCATATGTGCCCAAGAGCAAGTTGGAGGATAAATATTTGTCTAAGGCATCAAAACTTGAAGTCCACCCTCTCATATGCGCCCTGACTCACTCAGCTGGTGAGGAAAAATTCTAAGCATTGAAAATTTGAAGCATACTACCTCAAATGCGCCTTAAGGAGAGAAAAGGAGACTCAAAAAATTTCTAAGTATGTGAAACTTGAAGTACACTCCTCCATATGCGCCTTGAAGAGAAGAGAGGGTAGAAATTTCACTAAGTGTTGTAAACTTGGAGTAGACCCCCTCATTTGTGCCTTGACTAGTAGGAGGACTTGGAAAATGTCTAAGTGATTTAAATTTGAAGCTCAAGGCCTCATATGCGCCCAGCTAGGATAAAGTCATTAAAAGATTTCTAAGGCAATGAATTAAAAGTCTAGGGGCTTATATGCGCCTAAAGGTTGAAGGGGAAGATTAATATTTGCTAAGTGTTGCCAACTCAAAGCTTGACCCTCTATTTGCGCCCAAGGAGAAAGAGGAGGCTTGAATTTTTCCAAGTATTGGAAACTGAAAGCTCCAGGGGTCATATGCGCCCAGCTTAGAGGAGGTCTTTAAAAATATTCTAAGGCGTGTGAATTTGAACCTTGACACTCCATATGCGCCTTGGCTGAAAGAAGGAAGAAGTCTGAAAATTTTCTAAGTATGGGAAGCTGAATGCGCCTAAGGGCTGAAGGGGAAATTTGATATTTGCTAAGTGTTGCCAATTTGAAGCTTGGACCATCATATACGCCTTGGTCTTGAGAAGAAGTAAGAAAACGTCTAAGTGTTATAAATTTGAAGTGAGACCCCCTTATGTGCGCTTAAGGTAAAGAGGGTGAATTAAATATTCTAAGGGGTTGCAAATTGAAAGCTCACCCATAGAAATGCGCCTTGGCTGGAGAAGCTGAGTTTAAAAGTTGACTAAGTGTTGACAAATGAAAGTTAGACCCGTTGATTGCGCCTAGAGGTTTTTGAAGCTAGGGGAATTATTTTATGATTAGAAACTCAAAGTTGGAGAAGTCATTTGCGCCTAACTCGGAAATAAAGTGGAAAATATTCTAAGTGTGGGGAATTAAATGATAAAGGCGCCTAAGTTTGAATGTGGCCTGAGAGATTTTTCTAAGGCGTTAGAAATAAAATGAAATTTGTTCTAGACAAATAAAACGCCCTAGGCTGGAAGTCAATTAAAATTATTTCCCAAGGTTAAAAAAATAAAATGTCCCCCCTTTTGGGTTAGACACGTGGAATTTTGAAGTTGAGGAATATTTAAGAGGGGAAATATTTTAAAAAAAATGTTCTGGAAGGGAAATAATTTCGCTTGGTAATTATTATTATTATTTTTTTAATGCTGGAGCTTGCGATTGATAAAAAAATTTCTTCCGGCATTGATGAAAGAAATAAATAAAATTTTCTCAAGTGAAATAAAAAGGCGTTGAGATTAAATTTTAATAAAAAATATGCCATTATTTAAGATGAGATGGTGATTTTTATGCTGGGGTAATTTTAATAAATTTCTCAAAGTACTTCAGTCAACTGAAAGTGACTTGCAGTCAAGGAGGGAAATTTTAAATTTTAATTGAGGAAAGAATCTCCCAGAATAGCAAATTTCTATGACGACTCTATGACAGCTGAGAATATTCCCTCCCGAATTGGAAATTTTCTAAGTAGTGGGGAAGTGAATTAATGACAACTGCTAAACTGGGCGCCTGCTTTCAGTTATAAAAGCTCTGAAGCTATTCATTTTTCTTCACAAAATTGCATAGTTGAAAATTTTGCTGAAGCTGAAAGTGATTGCTGAGTGAGTGGGAAATTTCTGAGTTGAGAGAATTATTTTTCTAAGTGCTGAAATTGAGAGTGCTGAAGTTGAAGTGGGTAAGTGCTGAGAAGAAGAAAATTCTGAAGTAAGAGAGTTGGGCTTGATTTTTCGAAGTGCTGAAAGTGGTATTGCTGAGAGTTGCTGAAACTCGAAGTTTTAATTTCGGTGTTATAATTCTCGAGGTTTGGAGTTGAAGTTTTAATGCTGAAGATTTTTATTTTTGAAGTTAACTCCACTTGCCAGCCATCTCACAGTATTTTTATTTTCTAAGTTAGAATTATAACACTTGTATTTTATTTTGCAGATGGCTGAAATTAGAAGAGGAGATGCTGCCGGAACAAGCAAGGCTGTAGGCAGAGCTGGAAATGCTGAAGCAGGCAAGGAGAATGCCTCTAGGCAGGTGATAATCAAACAGCTGAAGAAGTCATTCATCCCTGAATCAAAGTTCATGTCAAAGCTAGGAGGTTTGACTAATACTAACTTGGGATCATTCAACCTCAAAGCATTCAAAAGAAGAATATACGGCAAGGTGGTTATCCTCCATCAGTTACTTCGCACAATATTGTGAGGAGTGGATTGTATGCAGCTGTTGGTTTTCCACCGGCAATTCGATGTTCTGAATTGATAATGGAATGCGCAAACTACTACAGGTCAGACCACCAGAAAATTGTTTCTCCAGATGGCATGTTGCTGGCCAACTTCGCACCTGAGGCTATCAGCGAAGTGTTTGGGATTCCAGCTATGGACAGAATGTTGTACAAGTCTAAGGAGAGGGCTGATAAAATGTATGCCTCGTCCTTTGATAAGTGTGCTAAGAGAATCAACACAGCATGGATGAGGAAGCCAAAGCCTCCTGGCGCCAAGTTACCAAAGCAGATCATCTCGGAGGAGTTGAAGCAAGAATACTGTGATTTAATCATGATGCTCAGTCGGGTGAATGGCAACCCACAGGCATATGCTTTTGAACCTTGGATGTTCTTCTACATCAGCGCGGTGTTAGAAGGGAAAGAATATGTGGATTGGGCGAAGATGATCAACGACAACATTGATGAACAATTCAAAAGCTTAAGGAGAACAAAGACGTTTTACATGAGCTCATATGTCATTTATATGCTAGCTCGAATGACGAAGTATAAGGGGTTGACATACCAGGAGCCGATCGGATGTGGTTCTGGTCAATTCAAAATCCATGAAGCTTGTAGGCAGTTACATCTGCAAGTACCTCCGCTAAAGTGACAGTGCCTTCACTATATATCTTGAGGTCTCGATACATCCCCAAATTGTAGAACACAATTGCAACATGATGGTAATCTTAGATTACAGAGGTGAATTAATGATGCTTGTATCTTATCAATAATAGCGTTCTATATTAAATGATGGTTTCATTTTAGTTGTTACTTCAGTGTAATTTTGAATGAATGTTGCATAGAATTATAGAATAATGTTATTCTAACTTGTGAGATGTTTTTACCTTTTTATGAGCATATGACTGCCGATGTCATGTCATGGTATGCAGGTATGAAGACTATTCACCTGGAGCGAGAGGAGAGACATCATTTGAGGAGGAACTTGGTCGGAGTAGCGGTGAGTGCAAGCGGGCATACACACATGTCGATATGGGTTACGAGAAACCAAGTGGATTCTTATGTTGGTCTAGATAAAGTCATCCTTAGGCTTTAGGGTTATGTTTACTTCTTTATGCTTTAGGGGATGTGATTGTTTAAACATCAGACTCACTATACCATGACCCAAGTATGAATGATGTGAAAGTTATGTGTTAATGATTGATTGGGAACGCACGTACAACTATACAATGTGAACACGTATTTATATGTACAAACATATCAATACATGTGTATGTTAAACAAACGGATATGCTCATACACATGTGTCGACATGTATGTACGCATACATACGTATACACAGGTGGATATATGTACACATTCCGCCAGATGTCTGTGGTAAAAATAATATTTAATATTATTGCCTAGCAAAATTACATATGTATTTATGTGGATGTGATAATATTTATGGATATTGACATAAATACATAAATACCTATGAAAATATATTATATATTTATATATTTAAAATATATGTATTAATATTAAGGTAATATTTACATATATGTAAATATATATAAATATCACGATGTAATGTCGGAAACTATATATATTTATATATTTAAAAATATTACACTTAATTGAAATACTTATATAATAAAATATATATATGTATGATATTGAAACATGAATTATATAAATTTAATAACACATAAAATATTCAATAGAATAGAAACATTAAGGATTTAAATAGTGAAAAGGATTTAAATGGTGAAATATTTCGATTTTGGCTATAGAGAAAAATAAATCTCAACATAGAAATCGAGCCTTTTGTTTGAGATAATCAAATCAAAGTGAAGTCGAAATTTTTAATGAACTTTTGAAAAGGAGGGAAAAAAGCGTTTTATTTGAAAACTCATATTTTGAGAGAAAGTCAGCTTGGAGGAAAACACGTGCGGGCGGATGGGAAAGCGGTCTCTGCAAGATAATCGCATCTTGATCTCATGGCAGAAATGATGGGAACATTTGAGGCTTGACCATTTCATCTAGAACGAACCTCCTGATTTATTGCTACAAAATAACCTAAAATCTGTAAATGCCCTGAGCTGTTGACCTTGGAAATTCGCCATGTGAAGTTTGTTGAAGGGATAATGATTAAGTTGAAAATTTCTTCAATTGCTGGCTCTATAAAGGTCGAATCACTCTTTTGAAAGATGACCTAGGGTCTAAACACTTGCCAAGTATCATTTTGACTATTTCTGGGCACTTGTTGTCAATCCACATGCATTGGTGGAATCCTTCTTAAGTGGTGTATATATATACACGCCCTTCCATTCGTTAGAGAACACACATTGAACAATCTGAGTTTATCATTCTTATTAAACCTCCATATTCTTTTTCTGTTTTGGTTATATTTATCTGTATTGCTGAGTTTTGAAAGATACTGGGAATTTTTACCAGCATATACCAGTTACTGTGGCTATCCCTTTTTGAGCTGTGAGTGAGCTTTAGTATTGCTGAGAGAAGCTTTTCATATTTTTCTGAGAACTTATATCACCATTTGCTGAGAGACATCCTCTGTTTGTTATCTTCACAATTTCTGAGTTCACACTAGGTAGTTGAGATTACTCTTCAACCGTATATCTTTTTCCATTGGTCAATTTTGAGGAGGAGTTAGAGACTGGTCTGAGAGTGCTGGAAGTCATTTGTTGGTGGTCTGAGGAGCTGCAAACCATTCAAGGTCATCCTCTAAAAGGGAAAAGGCATATACCAGGCATGCTGTTTCATCCTTCATATTCTAGAGCATATTTCTTGATAATTAACTAAAAGAGTAAAATACTGAATGTGCATAGTTAGGGAATTTGCATTGAGATCAATACTCAGTTAAGACAAACAAGGAATGGTTCTATGTTGCTCCATGTAAGTAAATTACTTTAAGGAACGGTTATGCATGTTTTCTGAAGTGTATACTTGATAGCATAAATGCGTGCTTGCGTTAAAGTGTGAATTATGTATGAACTTCATATGAGGAGTATATAGGGATTCAATGTTTAATGGATTGTGAAAAGGGAATATATGAGTAATGAGCTTAGGGGATTAATTTACTTATCTTACATTAAAATAAATAATGGAAAAAGATAAAAGGGAGGGATTTATTGTATTTTGAATGACTTCTGCATGTTGTGTATGATCTCTGTATATGGAGAATATGTAGATGTACTTTATTATCTACTAGGACTGAAATGAAGGCAGAATCAAGTAAAGTCTTTTAGCTTAAGTTATTAGGATAACAGAGGCAAGCTAAGTACTCCTAGGATAAAGATTTCCTAATTAGGAGGATTGATACATGACACTTGTAGACTGTTTCATTTCTAGTAGGTTCGTATGATTGTAGGATATCTGGGGTGACGAATTGACCCATTGAAGGATAAAACCTATGTGTAGAGTAAGGAAGCCTCAAGTCAAATCGGCCCTGAGTAGTGTTTATGATAGATGACCTTCATTCGAAGTACTGAATGAGAATACTTTGGCCAAAGTAGTGAAAGGTATGACATCCACCTAGGTGTGAGATAGTTGAGACTACACTGTCAGTTCATTGTGATCCGAGTACTAGTTCGAGATTGTGAAATAGCAAGGTTCTAGTTGTGTAGGACACAACACTATGCTCAGTTGGTAATCGTTAAAGGATACCCTACCAATCTCTTCTTCGAAGGGAGGGTTCATTGCAAAATGATTGTGCGGGGGACCGCATTATAAGTCCGTGGTTGGCGGAAAAGCGCCCGAGTGATGTTTCTCCTCCACAGCAAGCGGCCGATGTACCAAGATTTGAAAGGACAGACTCCTGGACCTTCTTACTTCTATTTGTGCAAAAGCTTACGAGCTATGTATGTAATTGTATTACTTTTGAACTCTGATTTATATTTGCAATGGAAATGGAATTCGTGTGGAAACATATTGTAACTTGTACGTATTTATCAATAAAGAAAGGAAAAATTTTATTGTATCATCTTTGTTACTTGTTACCTTTACATGTATAAGGTGAGAATTGGAAAATTTTAATTTACGAGGATTGGGTTGTTAGTCTCTTCAACGGAAAATGCAACAAAGAATATCCAAAGAGGCACAAGAGTTGATTGAAGAGTACGGGTTTTGGTTTATCCAATTCCCGAAGTTCACTTATATAAGGCTGCAGGGGTTCCATTCATATACCTACTGACTACCAAGATACCCCACAGATAGAATGGTGATGCTTGAAGTGTCTAGGCAACTCTTGGCCTATGAAAAAATCATAAGGAAGAGAAAGAAAGGGGGATTGCACTTTCCTATTTTTATGGGAAATTTGCTTGAGGAGTGCCCTTCTTTGCAGGCAGCCAAGGAGGCGGAGGATGAATTGCAATTTTATCACCTCACTCTACACACCAGCCGACAGGATTTTGATCCTCAAAGGAAGATAGGAATTGTACAAGGTGAAGAGTATAGGCACAAGGCTCATTTAGAAGATTTTTGGGCAAATGTAGGAGATGAAGCTGAAATTAGGAGGATGTTCTCCAGATTGCCTCTGAAATTGATCAGAGAGTGTGAGGTTGTCCAGGTCCCGGATCAAGTAGATGAAGATGCCAGCATTACTCACCCGGATTATGAGTCAATAAAGGACACGCCAATCCCGCCACCTGATTGGGAAGAGCCGGAAATCACAGACTTGGACACTTTGTCTATGCCTATCTTAACTTTCACGAGGAGCTGGGTGGATGGACACGTTCACAGACTTAAGAGAAGATCAATTTCCCTCACATACAATCTCATGGGCGATCGAAGGCCATCGATGTCAGTAAAGAAGAGGAAACAAATCGCCCAAACTGCAGAGCCACAACAGGAGGAAAAACCAGTTCAGCTTGAGCCTCAGAGGACGGAGGAAGCATCACCTACACAGTTGTTGGCTCAATCTTCCAACATACAAGAAGTTTCGATGTTTGCAAATCAGAGGGATAGAGTGAATGAAGAGCAAGAAATGGGAGAGGTCAACCAGCCATTGTCTAGGGAGCCTGATAGTCAGAGTGCCAATGCTCCTGGGAGTGCTAATCAGCTAAATGAAGGTGAAGAAACAGAAACGGACATTCGCTTTGATCATGCACTCTAGGCAGCCTTTGAGGATGAAGACATTACGGAGCCTGAAGTTCGAGGTCTTGAGGAGGATGGTCAGCATATGGAAATGGATGAGCCTCAACCGAATGTTGCTGAAGAGGAAGTTCATGGAGTGGAAGCAACAGAGGAGCAACCGCTTATCGTCTATAACGCTCAACAGGACGTCCCAAATTGGCTCACCGGTGCAATAAGGAGAGATCAGGAAGACGACACCGACCCAGCAGTAGAAATGGAAGAGCTCTTTAACAGAATAAGTAGGTCACCTAAAAGGAAGAGAGCCAAGAAGTACTCCAGGATGGAAACAGATGAGGCTGGTTCTCTCACTATTCATGTTGCGGTTCCGAGGGAAGAATGTGATGTAGGTGATGTAATGCCTGAAAATTACACAGTCACTACAATTGAATTGGGGCGCCCTACTGGAGCACAGGTGATCGAAGAGGCTGAAAACTCCTTCCAGGTGTTGAAAGATAGGCTGCTATGAAAACAAGGAAAGTACAAGAAATTGAAAAAGGAGCATAGGGCATTAGTTGGGTATGTGCAGCATCTAGCACGTTCGTGTGCTCAGGAGAACCCAACGGTGGAACTTCCAGTTGAGCTTCCATGAGAGTCAATCAGCGGGCTTGAGGAGATGAAGAAGGCCATTCAGGAGGGAGACAAGTGGATTGGCGGTGTTCATGTTGAAGCTGAGAGATTCATTGTAGATCTTGTCTCCTCTTTCCAACATGCTTCCAGTATCCTCTCTTGTTTGGAGAACATCGAGCAGGCTTGGAATGATACTCACAAATTTCAGGATAAGACTATTCCACACTTGGCTGCTCTGATGCGCATGCCAATGCAGACTTTGGTTGAAAAGGGGGTGATTCAAGCAGGGGACATATATGATTTTCCAGGCTGGTACTTTGCTGCATTCACGGGCCGAGGTTTCTTCGACACGGCAAAGACGGAGTCGGCCAAGATCAGAAAGGCTATGGGAAATATTCAAGAAGGCATCCTCAATACGTTGGAAGAGTTATTCACCAAAAGACTAACTCCCGAGGAGGTGGAAGTAGAAGGATTGAAGGGGAGGTTGCAGCCATTCTTCTCTAAGATGAGGGTATTTGCTCAGATAGATTTTGAAAATATCTCCACATTCTCAGCCATTATTCAGAGCACGCAGGAATCCATTGAGACTTGGAGAAAGTCTTGTATCCGACAGGAGCAGACGATTGCTATTCTCGAGTATCAGCTCAATCTTACTCCGGCTATTTACGAATAAGAAGTTGATGCAATGCTGACCCGGTTTGTTGCTTATGCAGTCAGAGAGAAGAACAATGGGAACAGAGTCCTGGACGAGAATCTTCTGGAAGGATAGTGGGCATTAATTGCCCATAGTGGTCAAAGGAGGAATTTGCTATTTTTGTGCTCATTAATTGCGCCACTTCACCTTCTGGCGGTTTTTAGGGCATAATCTAGTCTAAGGCTGATGTGGCTTAATCTGAGCCGTCCATTGTAATTTGATCTGGACCATCCATTGAGATTGGCCAGCTATATAAAGGGGACTCCCCCTCATTTGTACATTATTAGACTAGAAAATAGACATTCTGATAGAGCATAGATAGATAGTTTAGAGTTAGCATAGTTTCATTGCATATCATAATTTGAAGGAGAAGGAAAGTTCTCCCTTTGAGAATTTTGTAAGGAATTTTTACGAAGACTATCATAATAAAAGAGTTTCATTGATGGTGAATTTGTCTTTCGTTATGAGTAGTTAGTGAGGTTTCTTCGCCCTTCAACTTCAAGTAGGACATAAGTTAGAGTAATTTTTATTTTCATGCAAGTAGTTAATTGTGGGTGGTTGTGTTTGATTTAAGTGAGCTTCGTTTAATCCATACCACTAGCAAGCTTATTGATGGTAAGTTTGCCCTGTGTGGTCAACTGGAATACTTTTCAGACTTAACTTTGATTGTGATTCACATGTTTGTATGCATCGTCTTGATGGTATTTGCATTGTTGAGTCGTAATCTAAACACCTTTCATTGCTCCTTCGAAGATTTCACCAACCTTGTTGAAGCTGTCCAACTTGAGGCAAGACAAAGTTCGGTTGAAGTTCACTGAAGTCAAGCTCAATGCCTCTTGCACTTAGACTAGGACATAATTTTTCTAATC
The DNA here is from genome assembly GCA_007258455.2 of Sequoia sempervirens. Classification (NCBI taxonomy): domain Eukaryota; kingdom Viridiplantae; phylum Streptophyta; class Pinopsida; order Cupressales; family Cupressaceae; genus Sequoia; species Sequoia sempervirens. The sequence goes on along the minus strand of VDFB02000012.1, from coordinate 14,417,928 downwards.
CCTGCAGCCATTCAATTCAGTACATTTCTGGTTAGTTTTAGGAAAATTCATACCTCAACGCCAAATCATTCTCACGAAATTCCCTTCTAATTATTAACTTGCTGTCAACTGCAAACATCCTAAACAATTGTGTAAGTCCCCTCGTGTAAACAACAAATCACAACGAACCTACTAAGGGTATTCCATAGCATTTCAGAACCTTGGAGTTGAACATACGAACTTTCTGGAAATCTTAGCGTATGGAATTCTTTGATCAAGAGAGAATGGAGTAGCCTTCGGATACTTTGTTCTGCTGATTGGTGCGGTCACAAAAATCACATCCACAGGTGCCTTACTAAATATAGTAACCTTGACTCCCCTGAAATGGTGACTTACTATAAATAGTAAGTATGGAGAACTGAGTCGAACGAAGGCCAAACCTGAACCCACACTGAACTTTGATGGGGAAAACACATTGATCACTGCCAAAAGGGACCCTCTGACCATCTGTGTTAGCCTACGAGGGCCAGGAATAGGCTAAACTATCAGAAAACAATATCATGCTAAAAAAGGGACATTACATATGATGTCAAGGTTACTTGCAAAAATGGGTCAGCAGGTTACCCCAGCACAGCCAAGGCAAGAGTCAGACTCTAGTGGTTCCAATTCAGAGCCAAGAGGAAGAACAGTTGGGCAACATGATGCCAATTCGAGGGGATCAGCCCCTAGACCACTCTTTCCAACCTTTACTCCAAGGGAGGAAGCATCTGTCGAGCCTGAAGTCCCTATGGTAGATGAAGTTAGACAAAATTACATGGAGTATTCTTCTCTTCCAGTTGAAATCTGTGAGATTTTAACATTTGATCAGTTTATGAACTAGAGCAAGCGAAGAGGAGGTTGAAGAAATGAATATCGTGTTCCTATAGGCCCTAGAATGGATTATCAACCAACTCTTGGTAAAGCCACTTTGGCTCACCTTGAGGGGGGTGATAAGTGTACTACTAGATCATGGTTATAGTACATTAGAAGAACAATGGATGAAGAAGTTGAGAAAAAGGAACCAAAACTTGCTGTTAATAAAGGGTCTGAGAAAGAAGAAGTGCCTGTGTGTAATTCACAGCCCACAAGTAAGCATGAGAAAGACAAAAATCAATCAACAAGCATAGATGATGGAACTCAAAGTCTTAAAGGAAATGATGGCACAAGAAAGGTGCACATGCCTTGTCAAAATGATCATTAATATCGAAGGAGAATCTTTGACACATGAGATGTCTATGGGAGAGCCCCAAAACAGTCCCTTAGATTTGCATGCGATTGGTAGTGATGGAAATCAGTATGGCAATAAGAACAAAACAATAGTTTTGAATTCTAATTTGGATTCATTTAATGAAGGTTTGAAGACTAATATTTTCACAAAAGATTTTAGAGGAGCTGTTGTGTGTGATGAGTTCACCAATGAAGAGCATGTTGAGGGAGATTTCAGTGGTGTCATTGAATTAACTTATGACCACTATCATAGGGCTGATGTTTATGTTGATTTAGATGTTTTCGTGTCTAATCATGTTGAGAATTTGGTGATGGATAAATCTCCTCTTGTTGCCGATCTAGTTTCTATGGAATTATTTCATGAAGAAATTTTGACAAGTAACCAAGAAGACCTCTATGTTATGCTTGTGACTATTTATGAAGATATCAGTTTAAGTGAGTTGGGAGATGACTCATTCAAAAATCAACACTCCAAGAGGAGTACGAAGAGTACTTCACAATTGATCAAAGTATCAGTGAGGTGAAGCAGATTTAGAAGACCAAAAGGCCCTTGTTGATGAAAACTTTAAAGGGGATCTCAAACACAAATTCGATTTTCCAATTCATGAAGCTGATTGTAAACAAAGGCTCAAAGAATTGGTAGGATCTTATCCCCTTTGTGATCTTGAACATTTTCAGTTGGTGGGTGGTGAAAGACAAGATTCTTGGAGTAGTTATGAGGGCAGCAAAGACAAGAAACAAAGTTCTGATTTTGATATGTAGCCTACTAGCAATTCACTATCCTTGCAAATTTATAAGTCGGAAGGTTAGTTCATGATATCCATTGAGGATGAGGTGCAAGTCCTATTCAGATTTGACCACTCACGTAGTTTGATTGAAGAGAGACAGGAAGGAGTTAGGGATGGAGCCACTCTCTTTAATCTGCATTTCATCAAAGACTCCTTAGAGATTATGAAATCAGAGTATCTATGCTGGATTAAAGATCGGGATTATGCCTACGAATTTGCAAAGAAGACCACTAGTGCATTCCAAGGAAGTGAGAGAAAGGTTGATAAGCTTACTCTTGAGCTTGAATCAACGAAGTGCATGTTAGAGAATGCCCAGTTGGGTGTAATGGAGGTAGGAGACCAGCTAGCTGATTTCAAACATCTCAGAGAGTATGAGGACAAGTTACACTTTGTGACTAATAATCCTCCAAGCTTGCTTGTAAGTGAATGCATAAGAGGTTTAGAGGATTCGGTCTCCATATGGGAAGTGTTGAGTTGTGATGACTTCCCCATCTTTGACACCAAGGTGTTGTCAAAACATGTTTTGGTAGCTGCTGAAGGTTTATTTACAACAGCAAGGAGTGAAGATTTCAGACTTGTTTCTCATGAAGTTTGGCAGAAAGAAGGACCAAAACATGTTTACATGCTTGACAATCCATCCCTTGGGTTGAGTGATGCATTAGTTCTTATTAGTCCATTTTGGGAGATGGATTTGAAGACAATGTTTGTTTTAGGCTCCCTTGTTTTTGAAACTTTCATGGATAGACTTCAGTGGTTCACCAAAGAAGTCAATAATTTCTTGAGTGTGCATTTGGAGTTGATTGACACTTGGGAATGTGTTGTGAATTTCTTTTGGGGTGTGGTGGATCATTCTTGGTTAGGTATCCTTATTTGGCATCCTCGATGCGGTACGAAAAATCTTTTTGGGTATGGTAGGAAGGTTCCTTGGAGGGATAAGGATCAAAATTTCAGAATTTATGGTGTTGTTCCCTTACCACACTTGATGGTCTCATTTGTTCATCAACAAATGGATTGGAGAGAAATTTTAAGTATGGATTGGAATGATGAATGAATGGTTATCCTTGGGAGTGTTCATTGGTTTAGACAGGGGTAGATTTTGAAATATGAGCTTGCTAATTGGTTGTAGACCAGCCACCCTACACAGAGAGCCACTCTCGTTCAAGAGAGTTGGTTCATTTTTTCTTATCAAAGAGGTGGTAAATTCCAGTTGGAAATTGCTTTGGTGTTTTTTCCAGCCACTTATGAGTTGTTGGGGTGCAACAGAATGCTCATTCCATGTGTTCCTACTTGGAAATTCCTATGGCACTACTATTATCTCCTATGTAGAGTGCATTGTACTCCACTGTTTCTAGCCTTGAACAACAATGATCATTGGTTTCTTTAGACTTTCGCTACTCTTAGAGTTCATCTTATGGTGGTTTGGAGAGAAAATTTGAGCAAAAAATGGTTCTTTGCTGTGATGAAATCTTCAGAGAGGTTGTTTTCAGCTATGGATATGAGCAGATGTGATATTTTGGATGCCGATTTTCAGCTTTGCAGCAACTGTTTATCTTCTTGGATGCTGATTTTCCTTAAATCAGATCTCAAGTTGACCATTTCAGACTTGTTCGGTAGCTGGTGCATTCATTTTCAGACTTTCCAATCTCTTATCAGCAATGATTTTTGGCCTCAAATGGGAGAAATGATGATATGCAATGATTTGAATCAGTATTTAGATAGTTTTCAAGTTCGTTTCAGTGGTTATCTTTGTACATCTTCTTGTGCATATGCTTGGGGCAGTGAACCAATGCTTGATTTGGTTTGACTTTTTGAGACTTTTTGAAAGAGATTGGTGAAAGTTTTCAGAAGTTTTCTTGGATATATCAATATTATTCAAAGGAGGCACTATACATCCTTGAGGAGTTTTGAGGATGAAACTAATGAGATTTTGCAAAGATTTGTTTTCTTCTTTGCAAGAACCCTTGAAGGAGTCACAAGGGCAATCATGACTCTGCTTAAGGCTTTGAGGAGTTATGTTGATGAAAATGTTTTTGAGTTGATTAGATTATTCTTCTTTGTGCCCAAAATGGTGATAGTCATTGGCATTGCAGACATTGACTCCTCAGAGTCTTTTGGGTGTGAGATGTTGTAGGGTCTTGACTCCAATCCTTCCATGTTTCCCAGTTTGAATTTCATGCATGTTAACTCTTTGAGGTTACAGGGAAGGTTAGTGCAGTTCTAGTACAATGGCTTCATTTGTGTGACCAGAGAGTGGTGCAACATCAACTTGGTGGGTCTTTTTAGAGATGGATATGGGACCTTGGGATCCAACTTGGTTTGGAGTGGATTAGTTTAATGTTTGGAGTGTAGTGGTATTGCTTGAGGACAAACAATTTTGAGAAGGGCGGACTGTAATGTCCCCATTTTAGCCCTACACTCTTTGTGGACTAATAGCCTATTTTCAGAAATCTGTAGGCTGATCAGAAGTGCAAATTAGGGTTTCTTATTTTATAGGAGGTTTCAGTTGAGCTTTTGATGGCTTGCATGCAAGAGTTTGGAAGTGAGCTTTATGGAGCTTTATGGGTTTTTGGAGAGCTTCAGGGTGTGGTAACACGCATTTCATGAAAATGACATGCATTTCTATTTGGTACCTTGCATGCAAGAAAGGTTTCTAGGTTTTTCTGGGTTTTCAGAGATCTTTGAGGGGGTGTAACATGCATCTAATTCTGTTAACCTTTCCAAACACTATTTTTAGTAAGTCATGACAGCTGCCTGGGTTGTGTTCAAATGAAGTTTGGGAACACTTACTATTTGTAGCAGTTTTCTATTTTTGGTAAGTTCTATTTATGGCAGTGTTATTCTAGCAGCAGCTCAACTTTTTTAGTCCACCATTCTATTTCTGGCAATAGGGCAATTCTATTTGGGCGTTTTCTTCTCCAACTTTCTTGGGCTCAAAAAGGAAAGATTATAATTTAAGTCATAATATATTTTATTGTGACTTTTGACCCCCTATGCCTAGGCATATAACTTTAAGTTGTTTTTAAAAGAAGGGATTATTCTTGGACACCTAAAGTGGAGAAATAAATATATTAAAATTGAAATGTTTTCCAAAGTAAAGTGGATGCCTAGGGAAGTGAGCAAAAAAGATAATTTTAAATTATTATTTCAAATTGGTGTTTGGGCGTCCCTCTTGGGAAGATGAAGTGATTCATATTTCTTCTTGGAGGTTACAGAGTGATTCAGTTTCCAAGAAGAGTCTATTTATTCATGCTTTGCTCATTCATTCTCATCTTTTTGGAAATTATGATAATGTTATACTGTTGAATTGAATTCAGAGCCGCTTCGAGGAGAGCCCTCCTAACACCTTTACTTTGCCATTCTTCGGGCTTGAAATGATAGCTTCCTAGATGGCATTCTGAGGACTGTGCTTCACTCAGGAGTGCGGATAGTGTTTAAATTCTGAATTACTACAGGCAGATTGTTGTTGTATAGTCTGTTTGTACTACTGAAGAAGAGTATGGCTGAAGCGAAATTCTGTTCGTAGCTTCACCAGTGATTTTTATTTAGTTCTGGGTACTGGCCCAAGCTATTTTATTGTGCAGGGTGCCCAATTGTGCAAGGTTTCAGATTTTTATACTGAGTCTTGAATTTTATAGAAGAGTCGACCCTTCCTGGAGGCCATACCATTTCTGTACTGCTACATTGGAATTCGTGCCAAAGTTTTGGAGCTGTTTTGGCACAGTTTGCTAGTTGGAGTTTGGACGCCTAGGCTATTGGCTTCATTTCCCTGCTGTTTGAAGTCAATCGGAGCTGAATTGAAGAAGTTGTGTCTATTTTGGTGAATTTCTTATTTGCTGGTCTAATTTTCTGTGTTTACTGTTTCTGATCAGACTTGAATAATTTATGTTATACTATTATTTTGAGGCTTAAATCTGGTTATAAGCATTGTATTTCAGTCAAGGATAATGTCCTTAACAATCTGATGTATTTGGGCCTTCAAACTGACTTGTTGTGTAGATATTTTTTTATTTGTAAAGCTGATTAGTAGTACTAACAACTGTTGTTATAAATCTGCATTTAAATATTTTGTAATTACTCTCACTAAAGAAGTGGTTGAGTCTTATTTTACTTTCAGCGCTTGTTTAATTTCCCCCCACTAAATAAGTGGTAGTGTGGATTCATGGTTGGCTTGCCACCTTATAAATTGTAATAACTTTGCTCTTGCTGAATAAGTGGTAGAGCTTTATGGTTGAATATCCGCTTACCCTTTGTATTTCCAGCATTTACTTTCATTCATGGTCGGCTAGCCGCCTAGCAGTTTTGTATTTCATTTCCAGTTTGTTAATGATCCCTAGCACCATATGCTCTCACCTCGCCCACATTGGGATCTTGGTGATCAAAAGGTGAAGGATTACTATTTTTGTCGGTTATGATTTGAAGCTAACGCAAACAATGGTGAAATTGTGTTGATATTTCAAAAAAAAACTTAAGGGGATATTACATATATGCACCAATACAATTAGGATTTGGTCATACGAGGAAGTTGAAGTCAGCTATATACTAAATTTCTTATCTCATATACAACATTTCAAGTTGTTTTATAAATTGTTAATGAATTATTATTGTTTTCTCCTCAAGCATAGTATGGAACGTATTCATAATTGTTAACAAGCAAACACGTAAATAGTCATCTGAAGTAACTATTCCCCGTGATATTAGTAACTGTACATAATCTGTTGTCATCGTTCTCCCACCACTTGTATGGAACAACTCATCTCATTTGGTTGTATCTTCCGGGGTCTTATTTGAACTTTGCACGTATCACTTAATCTTGTGTGTGTGTTTTGCTGGTATCATTTAATCGTAATTTTTTACTTCTGTGGACATTTTTATTTATGTTGTTTTCCTACGTTGGACACGTTTATATCCTCTTGTTACTGCATTTTTTGGTTGTACTTGAGTCCTCTTGATCTATTATATTTATTGATATTATATACTTTGTTTTTGCTGCAGGTAGATAGTTTTGTTAAGATTTACCCTGCAGTTTCTCATGGGTGGGCTATAAGATACAATAATGATGAGGTTGCTGTGAAGAATGCAGAATTGGCTCACACAAAGATGTTGGAATGGTTTGGTAAATACCTGAAGTAACAGAGACTAAGACTTGTTTCCCGACTTAATAACAAGTGAAAGCTACTTGTATATTATTTGGTTCAGTGGCTGACAGAATTAATTGCAGCTCACACTGTGATGTTGTTATTTCCTCATGAGGACTTTGGTAAGATGTTCCGAGCAAAGCGGAAATAGTTTGTAGGGAGTGGATTTTTAAATTTTCCAAAATAGTGTTGGAGCAATTAATAGTCCTTAGAGGACAATAAATTAAATTTCGCAAACCTTTCTATTATGCATGAGGTCTAGTTTTGTTGTACCCAATATTTTTGAAAATATCGTTTATTCATCAAAGTTGAAGCGTACACCTAAGGTAAATAGTTGGTCTCATGTCTAGTGTTTTGATGGACTATTTAGTTGATTTTATAGCATCTAGTGCTTAGTCCACCATTACAAAGTTATGCATATTTTCTGCATATATCACACTATATTGCAAATATCTAACGGTATATCTATGGCAAGTTTTCGTCTTAATGCAAAGACAGGCAAACACACACCATGAACTCTAATGTCCTTTTGTAGAAACGACTTGTAGATTTTCGAGAGTGATTTTGGGAGTTTTGTTGTATGAGAGATGAGGATGTTATTTTTTTTTAATATTATTATTATTTTTTATTATGAATATTCTATTTAAATTTATTGATAAAAGGATTATGATATTAAATAAAAAAAGAGGGTGGCAGAGACACTCACAAAGTCTAATAGGATCATGTTCAAAACAAACAAAGAGGAAAGAACATTAAAAGGGTCAAATTCAATAAAGTTTAAGAATATTAATTATATTGATATTTGATAATCATCATCATGATAAAGTTTCTAGAATGGGTGTTTTGGGAGGCTATTTTTGAGGGAACACCATGCAATGACTATTTAAAAAAAGGGATTTAAAAAAATATATATAAGAAATTTTTAAATATTTATGTGATAACATTGATAAGGCATTGAATAGACATTATGGAATTTTTATAGATAACATTAGACTTGAATTGACAATCTAATTGCTTTCATTGCTAATGCGTATATCTATTATATACAAAATTCAAAATGTTTGAAAGGTACAAGTTTCAACTACATTGATAAAAACATAGCAAATATGCATTTGTCCTTGATCAACATTTGGTAACATTCCATCGCAATTGGAGTTTGAGTTTAAGTTATTGTCACCATGAGGGGTTGCCACATCCAATGAAACTCCAAGCAATCCCTTTTGTGTCTCCTCGTCAATTTGTATAGCCTCTTTGAGATCAACATCCCAACTTGGGATTGGGGTTGTCAATTTTGTAGTCACAAGGCACTATACATTACCATCAATGTTTTTGATTGTTTTGTTCCTCTTGATTGACTAAATGTAGCTATAGGTGTACTAAATACTTTACAATAGAGGCATTGGCAACTTGTGAAAAGAGGCGAGTGTAAAGTATACTCAACTGTAGTGCATTTTTGCCATGTCACATCCACCATCAAATAGGGTTGGTTTGGGCTCATGTAGTTCGATCCATCTCTGTTAGTGGTGTATTGAAGAGTAAACCACGAGGATTGACAAATGCTTGCCAGTGTGTGCAAAGTATAGTAGAGTCCTCATTAATATACATTATGGAAGGGCCTTCTTGAGCCCTTCTTTCACTTTCTCATCATGAGATGGAGATAGTCTCCTATGTCTAGCTACATACTATTTGAGATTTAGAGCATAGGTTGCCATATGAAACAATGAGTTGTCGTAATGAGCTTGATATGCTTTTCATAAAATCCCAAAGTAAGATTCTTGCTATGAATGACTTGCTCTATTTGTTGAAGCATCTTATCAAATGTTGCATAAATCTCTCCAAGACTACGAGAGTTTGTATAGTGACATGTACAACAAGTGAGTATTAGAAAACATATTTGCAAGTGCAAATAAGTTACAAATGTTAACACTTCAAAAAAGATTAAGACTCTAATAACAAAGAGTAAACGCTATTACAAAAATTGAAAATAATTTGTTAGAAATATTAATAAATTAACTTAAAAAATAAAAAATAAAATCAATAATTTTTAATTTCATTGTGGATTACTAATCGTCATCAAAGATATTTTGTTTCATAGTTATTTCTTTAGTCATTATTGCTTTTGGCCAACAACTCCACTATAAATTAACCACCATTAATTATAGAGGTTCCTACACATCAAGCATCCTCTCTAAGGACCCTCTACATACATTGAAGATTTTTTTATCAATTTGTTGAAAATATAATCATCTCCAAAGATCCTCTACCATATTTAAATTAACCATTGGTTACCTTCTTTGAGAAAGTGCTTGAAGTTTCTTTGGAAGAAGAATACCCATATCATACCAATCGAAACATATAGATCTTCTTCTTGTTGGCTTTTTATCTTTCATTGCTAAAGTTGCTTATCTTTTTCATTTTTCTTTTTATTAATTTTTTTTGTAGATTAGAGGGTAAGTAATTCCCTATATCTTGTTCCTCTCTTGGGTTTTGCCTTGTTCCTTGATTCCAAACCTTATATTGAAAGAAAGGAGTAAGTTTGATTTCACATATCTAAGGAATGCTACCACCACATTTGTGTGGGTGCCCTTTGAAGTGAGAATTTTAATGGTAGACCTTACAATTACAATAATAACACTATTGATTTTATTGAATTAATAATTCATATAATATATGTCAATTTCCATATTTTTTCTCTCAAACTAGCTCTAATATGATCTTTCCCTCTTGTATATAGACCATGCAATTACAATAGACAAGCACAAAGGCCTAATATTTCAATCTATATTGTTTCTTTGTTCTCTCGTTTCACATTTCACTCACACCCTTAATAAACCCATTTGAGCAACAAATTGAGAAAATAGTTGTATGTGTGAAAATGAAGCCTTAGATTTTCATATTTTGAGCACAAGTATTGATACACGTTATAGTCTATTGCCAATTTCCTATCATCACCCCATGCAAGTGTCTAATTATATACAAATGCTTTATGCACAAAAAAATCCAATGCCTATAATACAAACTATAAGTGAATCAATTAGCATACAATGATTATTTGTTCTTTTTGATTTTTTAAAGCCTGCAAATTAAACCATCATAATGCATGGTGTACATAGAGGAATGCATATGGCTTTAAAATATGATATTTTAGGTGTAATGTGTTGGCCAATGTTCAATGACAATGCCTTGGGTCTAGAAACATTATTTTGAACTCCCCTTTCCCTTTGCTGACTTTCTTTCATTTCGTTGCCTTTCCCCCTTTTTGTTACAATCTTTATTTGGTTTCTTGCTATTTTTACTTTGTCATTTTATGCTTAAAAACTTGTTTTTCCTTGAAAGCTTTCCAAAAGACAAATTTTAACCATTTCCCTTTGCCCTTTTGATTGGGGCCATTTTAAATTCTCATTTGAAAATAGTTTTGATTAAGACAAGTTGGTTTTGAAGGGAACATAAATCTTGTACATTAGATAGAGCAAGGCCTGGACAATATATTATAGATGGGATAAAAACAAGAAAAATGCAACCAAATTGCCAAGCAAGATCAAACACAACTACAACCAAGTTGCAAAGAACAAAACAATACTTAAGGATCTATCCTAAACAATGTTCAACCCTATCCTATGTAACCTCACCCCCTTAACTTTGGCGTATGATTGAGATATAGATTTGGGAAGACACGTGTTCTACCTTTGAACAATTCTCTAGACTAGACTAAAGAAATAATTAAGTCCCCTTTTTGGCCCCCCATCTTTCTACACTTACCCCTTGTTGAGAGAGACTAGATTGAGACATGAGTTGAGAGTGCCGAGTAGGCATGTGATGCTTTGCAGAGCCAATTTGATGACTTGACAAGATAGGTAGTGACTACGAGGACAACAACCATTGATCTCCAGCATCCTCAGGTGCAACAACAATTAGATGAGCTAAGAGAGGCTCAAGAGAGATGCTTCACTGATGGAGCACTTTTCCACTCTTTGGAAGCAGATGGGGGAGCTACGAGGATAGTTTTGAGGATTTTAGTCATGGATCATATCCATGTTGCAGTCACATCTATCTTATTCCCATGCATGCATCCACCAACCACCTCTGCCACTACCAGTGCCAGAGGGCTCCAGGAGCTATGCCCTTGATGGCTAGGCACATTTTTGTTGTATCATATCATCATTGTATAGAATTTTTTATGTACAGATTCATATACAAATATAAAAACACCACATTTTGTCACAATGGTGTGGTACACGTATATGACATTGTTTCAATATATATATGAGATTTTAGATTGATATCATGAGTTCTTATGTGTATGTTCCCTTTTCATGTATGATTATGCTATGGATGTATGTTTATGGGTGTATTCTTAGATTAGATGCTATCACGATCTAATTAAACATACATTGGATGTATGCTCAATTAAGTACAATTATGATCTAATTGATGTTTAATGATACAAATAGAATGTATGATGTGGAATGTGTGGATAAAATAATTAATCAAACACAATGCACGAATACATAGCATAAAATAAAACACATGTATATATAATTCCTAATTAAATAAATTAACTATATACACATGTTTAAATTAACTATATACATATGTTTATATCATAACACAAATTAAAAAGATAATACATGTTAATGAAGGAATGCCATAGCATAACGAACTGTGATCCCTAAAAAGGAGATGAGTGTCATGTGCATGCCACATAGATGTTATGCATAATATCGACAAAAATGCATTGCATTGACTAGTTATTTTAGAAGAGCACCATCCATAGATGATAATCCATATGCACTAGAACCATACACAGAGGTGATTATGTAAGGACCTAACCAATTAGGGCTAAATTTCTCCTTTTGATCAAGTGGCACATTTACGTTTCTCTAGTTCTCATAGAGAATGAGATCGCCCACCTTAAAGGTACAAGAAAGAACAACTTGATTATAATGTTTAAAAATAGATGTTTGATAAGCCTAAAGATGGTCAAGGGCCTATAATTAGTGCTCATTGAGCAACTCAAGCTGATTTAGATGCTCAACATGGTAAGTGCCATCATCAATTAACCCTTTAAGGGAAACTCACAAAAACATAATTTCCAACTCTAAAGACATAATAACCTCTGCATCATACACAAGGTTTTATGGGGTTGTACCAATAGCCATACAAACACTCATGTGATGGGCCCATAAGGCATAAGTCAATTGAGTATGCCAATCTTTACTGTGTTTATTCACTATTTTACAAAGAATTAGCACAAGAGTTTTATTAGACACTTTTGCTTGGCCATTAGATTGAGGATAGTAAGGTGTAGAAAATCAATGTTGAATGTGAAACTTTTCCCAGAACTACTTTACCTCTTTGTTCTTAAATGAAGTTATAGACATGTAAAATGCCTAACACATATCGCACATCCTAAAACTACATTTTTTCATTATTAGCATCATTAGTGGCATCATTTGCATCATTAATCTCCTTTTAACATCATTTCCATCATTTAACCCTATTTCCTTCTATTAATTAAATAATCTTGAATTGTTTAATTAATTCACTATTATATCATTAATGTAACCTCATTCCTCTTGATTAATTAAATAAACATTAATTATTTGATTATGTCGCTAACTTAACTTATTCTTTTATTTTAATTAAATAGTTATCAATAAATTATTAAATTAAATATAAAACCCTCTTCTAATATTAAATAATTATCTTTTAATTATTTAATTAAATCACTTACTATCATGCATGAATTAAATAATTATCTTTAATTATTTAGTCATCATACTTTCCCTCAAGATATATTGACTTAACTTATCTGAAACATCATCCTTTAATAAATAAACATTCTATTTATTAATCAATTTTTTCTTGCACATTCCTTCAATAATTAATTAATTAATTATATCATGCATTATTCTCCCAAATCTTAATTGACACTCTCTCGGCCAATTGATATTGATTGACCACTCTTCCGATCAATCAATTGACTTAACACTTCAATCAATATCTCATGCATCTAGTTAAATGGGCAATCAATTTCTCTCATTTATTCTCAGCTTTGATCTCAATCAATACCTCTTAATCCAGACCATTGATCTAATTTCATAAAATCTATTAAATAACCCTTCATCCTTCACATTCATTACCTAGAAAATTCATATCTAAGTCATGTCCCTTTGAGCATTCTTGTGAGCATTTTATCTTGAGCATTTGAGAGCATTATCATAGCATCTAGGTCATCACATATCAAGCTTTTTGCAAGTTACCATGGAGGTTTTGTGTTGAAGCAATCCAACATATCAACCAATGCAAGTTGCTCTACAATGGGATAAAGGTTTGCATTTCCTAGTTAGAATTCAATTTGATTTACTTTGAATATTTCATGCTCGTGAATTCTAGTTTGGTTTTGTGAACAATTTCATTGGATTGTATGATTAATTGATCAATTGTTTAGCTATTTTGATTTAATTCATGTCATTTGATCAATTAGTTTTATATGTTCACAAAATGACATGCCCGGTGGGACCCCTATCCATGATCTAACATTTTTATCAATTTTTTCATAGGTTGCAGGTTTTTGTAGCGCAGTCGTATTTTACAGAAGTTGTAATCGTTAATGGAATCACTATTGTTTGGAATCTGGGCATGATCGTCTTAGAAAAGGGTTGCTACTATATCTAAAGAAGTTCGCTATTGCATAATCAGCTCATTGCCATCTCAGAACAAGGCCGCTATTGTATTAGAACAGAGCCACTACTACCCTAGAATCTAGTCGCTATTGTTTATTGCTTTTTTTTTCTTTCGTGGATTTTGGTTTTCTAACCCTAACCCTAACCTAGTTGTTTTTTGATTGATTGATTTTATTTAACTTGGTTTATGCAGCTCTTGTAGGGTGAAGGAAAATCATTATAAATTTATAATCCATTAGTTTTGTAGGACGAATGATCGAAGACAAATCAAATCAAACTACTAACACTTTGCTTGCAGCCCCTTTGTCAAAAAGATCAATTTACTCAAGCATTATGTTTTTATCTTGATAGAATACCAAATACTTATTTTGGTGCTTAAAAGAGAAATTTATTTGAAGTGTCTTCCATGCTTGGCAAGTCAGATGCATATCCTCTCCTCTTTGAATCATTTAACGATCTTGGGTGACAAGAAACATCTTGGGTTTCACATTTTTGAGTCACCAAAGGTGCCTTGTATACGTATCCTCTCCCCTTGTGTCATTTGACATCCTGGATGAAGAGAATATCAGAACACTAAGCCTTCCTTTTTTTAATAGAGGGGCCTGCTTTGAGACACATCCCACAACAGAGAACTCAAGGTGACCTCAAAGTACTTGTTCAGGTGGGCTATATTAAAGGGTGTGAAAAAGAAAGTAAGTAGCACTTATCTCGGGATGCTATACCTTGCATCTCAATTTTGATGTGGGTGTATAGACCACACATTGGTCGATTAGAGACTTTAGTGTCTCACGTCTGAGGTATACCTCTGGTGTTCACTGAGTCATTACAAACCGTTCTAATTAGAAGCCATGTCAAGTCTTTTTGAAACATTTCTTGAGAAGGTGCAATGGGACAACTGGTCATTCAATGAAGATATTTGTCATGTACTAATTGCTTGTTGAGGTGACAAACACCTTGATTGAAGCTTTTTTCCTTCCAAGGTAAGAGGTGTATCATGTACACATGCATACTCTAGTCATCCATTCAAGCTAGGTATTTTATTGTGCAGACCCAACTCAAGAGATGTGCCAACTTGACTAAATAGGAATATGTTTATCAAATCTTTCTTTAATAAGATTTATAGAAGAAAGCTTGTGAAATATCCACCTTACCTATTGAGTCAGTTATTGCATAATTTTTCTTCTATCTATATCGCTTGCTCTTTCAAACAAATCACCTTAAACATTATACCTAAGCTTTCAACTTGCAAAATTTTCAAAAAATATCATCAAATTGGAAATCACGAAACATAGTGCACTTGTCAAAAAACTAGGTTGTTGTGCACCCTACCACGTCTATCTCAGAATCTAGTCACTATTGTTTAGCATTTTCTCACACTTGGCTAAGAATTTTCTTGCTATTGTATTGCACCTGGTCGCTATTGTACAATTGGTCACTTAATATGCCCATCTGCTAGTCATAGTGTCTAAACAAATTCGCTCTTGCCATTGTTGTTGCTAATTCCTTTGTAAGAACTTGCTATTGTCTTAGATTCTACCACAGTTGTGTGAAACAACCATCGCTTTTGCGTTCCTACTTAGCTCAAACTTGTCAAAATTGGTCTCAAACCTTGTCATAATATCCTACTTAGTTGTCAAAATGTTTGTCATAATATACCTAGAGTTCATCATCGTAGACCTCTTGGACAAAAAACATCAAATCATATCTACATCAGACTTTATTATCATCCTTGGAAATCATTAGTCTTTTAGACCAGCCTTTGCATCATCATCATAGACCAAACACCAAACCAACCTTTGGACACACATCAAACACAATATATCAGACCTCATCATTTTTCTAGAATCTTTATCAAATCAACTTATCATCTTTTGGTCTCGTCAAATTTAGTGGACATTATCCTCTCCCTAAGTTTCTAGATTATTATCATCATCCCTTGCACTCACAAGTCTAGTTCAAGTAGATAAATCAACATATCCTTTGTCAACATCTTTTGAGACTTAGCAAACATTAATCGAATCTTGTCTATCCTCATGTCCATATAATAGCACCATATCTAAACATCCAAAATCAACTCACACCTTCAACATAGGGTTGAGTATCAAAAACATAGCATCCAAAATCAAACATTGTTATCAAACTATCCCAAGATCAACATCAACCAACATCAAGCAAAAAAAATCATTTTGCAAACCAAAATCTCAAATCAAGACATCACCACAATTTCATAACTTGCAACCTCTTACTCTCTAAGGTGTAGTGTGCATTTTTATGAAAACTACTAGGTCTCAACATAAAAAGAATATGGTAGCTAATACAAGTAGCTCTAGTGGTCCTACCACCACCAATATGGAAACTAAAATTCCTACACCGTGGGGGTATAATCCTAACAAAACTATGATTTTCTCAACCCATCAAACAAACACCAACATTACCTCACAACCCCCAACATTCAATGCTCTACAACCACTTGATCTTAATCCATCACAACATGATACCGAACTTCATCTTCAACATCAATGAATCATTGCTCGCCAACAAAACCAACCTCCTAATCTTCGAGATGTAATCGTAGAAGACTATGATAGTGATGTAGAAATTATTGAAGATGACATTTTATAATACACCCAAGGCCCTAAAATGAAAAATATAATAGATAGAGTATTTGGAACAAATCCTAATAAAAAATTCCTAAAACTTGCACAACATGGTGCCAAGTTACCCGTGGAATTTAATGTGGAAGCTCTCAAAGACCCAAATCTCATTCACATGGATGATAATATGGTTGTGAGACAAATCCTAAAACCAATTGTAGATCTAAAGATACCATCTATCCTTGCCAAGTCAAAAGCACCAAACAATGAACAACCTTATGGACAACATGTTGATAATCCACTACATAGACGTCCATCTCAAGTAGAAGAAGAATTGGTTGCTCAACAGGGTCAAGGGAATCCAAGCACTATGGAAGCTCAAAACATGCCTCAACAATTGACCAATCCATTCTCTACATCACTTGTAACATTTGATGCATCAACAAATACATGGATGCCTAATGAATCAAGGAACCTATATGAGACATCCTTACAACAAGGAAAAAATGTTAACATGCAAAATATGGGTAACCTTCCACCTAGACTACCACAATATCAAACACCAAATCAGCCACATAGTGTCCAACAACAACTTCATGCCAACATGCCTCCACAATCACAACACATGGCATCACCCATTTATACCGTACCTAATCAAAACAATCCACCCCTTCATACACAACAACCTCCTCTTCATCAAACAACATATACTCACAACCCTCCAAATCAAAACATGTATCAAACGAATACCCAAGATCAAACACAAACACATTACATGCAACAACAACCCCCATACTATGACCCTTCATACAATGCACAATATCAACAAGAATTACAATAGCAAGGGTTACAACAAAAATGAATTCCTCAACAACAAGGTGTCCCTCAACAACAAGGTATTCCTAAACAACAAGGTGTCCCTCAACAATAAGGAATTCCTCAACAATAAGGTGTTCCTTAACAACAATGTATTCCTCAACAATAAGGTGTCCCTCAACAACAAGGTATTCCTCAACAAGGGTTACAACATCAAGGTGTCCCTCAACAATAAGGAATCCCTCAACAACAATGAATCCCTCAACAACAAGGTGTCCCTCAACAATAAGGTGTTCCTCAACAACAATATACATATAACACACAACAAGGACCCCTTCCTCTTTACACACAAAACCTGTCATATATGGGACAACAAGGCTACAACACGATTAATCCTCAAACAAACACACCTAGCAACAACATAATAGTGCAAATTCAGAACCTTAATCAAAGGATATCAGATATACAACTTGAGAAACCCAAGAAGAGTTATGCATTGCAAGACATATGTCCATATCCATTTTATCGTTGCATATTAATGATCCCCTTTTCGAAGAACTTTGAAAATTCCAAATTTGATAAATATAAAGGAAGAGGGGACCCAATCGAACATGTGCAAGAATTTTCAGTAGCTTTTATGGAGGTTGCTAACAATGACTCTTATCTATTGAGACTATTCCAACAAAGTCTAGGAGCTGCAACTATTGAATGGTTCTCTCATCTACCACTTGGAATTAAAACTTTCGATGAGCTATCAAAGAAATTTATTAATAAATTTTCGTATAACAACGAACAAGACATTACAGTTCCTAATTTGCACAAGATAAAACAAAACCAAGGTGAGTCATTTGCCTCTTACTTGCAACAATGGCGACATAAAGTGAGTAAATGCAAATGGACCGTTCCTGAGAAACAACTTGTTGAAATCTTTATTGCAAATCTATAAAGTGACATAAGCTATCAATTAACTATGCTATTTCCCAAAACCTTTGAAGAGATCATTGAGAAATGTTTAGTTATTGAAAGAGCTCTTATCGCAAAAGGTTTCATCGAACTTTACAACAATAAAGATCAACATTCGGGTCAAACGATAAATCTCACATTTGGGAAAAGAACAAATGTCACAAATGATGGAGTGGTCGATGCTAAGTTTTTCCAAAACATACAACCACCTCCTAAAAATCCACAAAATAATGTTCAAGCCAATCAAATGAATTATCCTCAAAACAATCGACTTACCTACCCTCAGAATAATCAACAACCAAATCAAACCCAAAACCCCTAAAGAGGACCACCAAGACAATATAACCAAATGAGAAGAAAGTACACTCCATTGGGAGAGCCTCTTGAGGTGGTTATCCAAAAGCTAGTTCAATCAAATCGCATCAAACTTCGCGATCAAACAAATTATGAAGAGCCACAATTTAAACCCCCATGGTACAATGAGACCAATAAATGTGAATTCCACTGAATCAAGGGTCATGAGACAAACAACTGCATAAAACTAAAGAATCTCATCCAAGACTTAATTGAAAAAGGAGAGGTTGATATCAAGAATCATCTTGGAACCTCCGAAAATAATGACATGGGTATTTGCAAGGATCCAATCCTTGACCATTCTAAGGGCAACAACAAAGGTAAAGGACAAGATTACCAAAAAGTTGCATACACCTATGACACTAATAACAACATCCATGTTGTAACAATAGTTGGCAAGAATCCTGAGTATAATGTTACTACATGAAGAGGTAAAGTTACCATCCAAGGAGCCCTACTTCAATCAAAAGTTTCCATCAAACCTTCAAATGACTATAATTTTGTTCAGCTGAAGAAAACTCCAGCCCAAATCTCTATCCTTGAGCTTCTCAAGCTATCCCCCGCACATAAAGATATTTTGGAGAAGGCTCTCCTTGAGTCTTCCATACCTAATGATATCAACATAGATTAGTTTTAGGCTATGGTTGGGCACATTTCCTTGATGAGTGCCATTCACGCTCCATTTTATACTATATTTTATCCTTTTTCCTATATCATTTAAGCCATTTCCATATTCCATTTCTGTACATTATCATACCATTTTACCACCTTTTTCTACTTATGGTTAAATATAAATAAGTAATATTTAATTTAGTTTTTAGATAAAACAAGTGAATAATAATTATTAGATTGTATTTACTAGTATTTGCTTCTATTATGTTAAGAAAATATATCTTGCAGCATGTTGATTGAGGGAGAGGAATGCAAACTTCCTATCGCCTTCTTGTTCCTATAATCTATGGGTACACATATTAGCAAATTAATTCCACCCATATTTTCTCATAAAATAATTTGGTTATTTAGTTATAATCAATTATTATTCAGTTTTGATTTTATGGAGGAAAATGTCCTCACATTAAAATAATATTCTATTTTATTGATTATAACGATGAGAAAAACAAGCTCCTACATTTTAGGGTGAGTTTTTTCAACAAATCAAACAACTAAATATCAGCCACAAATAATAGAAAAATGGCATAAAAATAGGAAACAAATTGCATACATATTTCTTATAAATATGAGCTACGTGAGAAGAAAAGGGATACAAACTTTGTATTATTTTTGATAAATAAAACAACATATTCACATAACTCAACCAATGTAAAGGAATTCCATTTTAGCACCAAGAATACGAGGAAGGGTGCCCCCTTCTTGGAATGCTTGGTGATTTTGTAGCTTTTGTAGTAAGTGTGTTTATTTCTAGTAGTGTGCTTATTTTCAGCAGTGTGTTTATTTTCAACAGTGTGTTTATTTCTATTATTGTGTGAATATATTTAATATTTATTGTTTATTGCCTATAATTTAATTATTGGATTTAATAATTATATGTGTTAATGATTGTTCATATTATTGCAGCCGTGAGTTCAATTTCTAGAATCATTACTATTGTTATTTCTATTGCAGTCTCTATTGCAGAAATTTTGTAGTACAACCTCAGTCACAAAAGAAAAACATAAACATTAATTTGATTTTCAATTTAGGTACTTGATTGAGTTTAAGAATGCATTTACATCCCCACTCACCTCACGAATTGCATCCCTTGTGCATATAGCCACGACACCTTTCACGAGCTTACGATCCCGAGATTGACACATAGACTGAGCTGAATCTAGTTTATTCTTTACCCTAGTTTTGGCCTATCATTTTGACGCCATTGCCGAGGAAAGGTGTCAAAGGCATGTTACCTTAGTGAGATGAGTTAGGATGAAAGCTCGCGCACCTGTTGACCATGCCTCGGTGATTACTCCTAATTTGTGTTGTTTAATTAAATCATATAGACGAATGATTAAAATTTGTAGGTAAATCTTAGATGTTAAAATTATTTTAATATCAACACCACTTGTTGTGAGTCAATTGATAATTAAAGAAGTAATTTTAAATAAACAAGATAAAAACATAAAAAATTTGCAAGGTTAGCTCATCTTTATGTGATATAGCACTAATCAGGCAAAAATCTAAAAAAATATAGACCACAAAAGAGAAAAAAAAGGAACTAACCCTATGCTGATCAAACAATGGTTGAATTACAAGAATTTGAGGGAGTTTCCATTCATAATAATGTGAATGAATATAGGAAGGGAGATCTTCAAGGTGAGCATTCTACTTTTGAATTTCCTATTAACATCCCCATGGGTATTGCACTTATGAGGAATGTTCACCAAAGTTACTGCAAAGAAGATGACATCTTCTGGATATCACAAAAAAATGATGAGCCATTGGAAGACTATATGGAATGTTTCTTGTTTAGTCTGCAAAAATCTAAATACAACAGGATGAACCAAGATTCCATCAAAATGATATTTTTGAAAGGAATGACTGAAGAAAGCATATAAGCTTTAAATCTCATGTGTACTAGAGATGTTTCAAAAATGTCAATTGATCACATTTCTATTTTGTGTAGGAATTACTCTCAGTCTATGATGTAGAGAACTTGCAATGGAAGGAAAGAAGAAAAAGAACAAGTTTTGGCTATGTGTTGCCCAACTTGTTTTAGGAAGAAAGAATTTTGTAGATACCATGTTTCTCAAGGAAGGGAGACTAATTTGCAACAATTTCAAAACTATCCATGGCAACCACATGATATGAATCATTAGTGGTTCCCACCTCAACACCCATGGGTAGGAAATCAACCATGGATTGAACAAAATGGTGATCTTCAACACTTGCAACAACAATATTCAATACCAATTAACCCTTCTCCAAGGTGCCTAGAAAATACAGAGTTGATTGTTGCACAATAGGAGATAACATCTCTTAAAGCAATAATAAAAGATCTACAAATGCATACCAAATATGTGGATGATGGAAGATTGCATATTTTTGTTGCAAACAACTTTGGACCTATGTATGAGGAAGGGACATTGACAGCAATGTCTTCTATCAAAATGCCAGCAGTAAGTGGCATGGAAATTAAGGAAAACCCTGATCAATCTATAGTTGCCTCTCATGCATTTAATGGTGAGAATAGTCTTGTAGCAGCCCCAAGTACACAAATGTATGCCTCTAATGGTAAAAATCAGTTCCAAGAGATTGAAAGGTATTCATCCTCTTGTCCAGACCAATATGCAAATGTCTTTCCATTCTTTGATCATAGCAAGAGAATGCTACCTGTAGCATCTAAATTATTTGAAGAGTTACCGGTAGCATATGAGGAATGCACATTTTTTAAAAGAGGACACACTTGTAGCTGTGTTTTCTACCTTTGTTGATGAGAAAGAACAACATAGAACTGTTGATAAGGAGAAGCTATGGATAGTATATTCCCTTGCAGTTGTTAATGGAAATAGCCTTGTAGCAGTCGCTTCAACATTTGTGGAGGAAAAAGTTCAATTTTTAGAGGTATATGATAAATACGAGCAATAGTTTGTAGGAGTTTTTGTTACATCTGAAGCTATTTCTCACACATTTCTTACCGAGGAATGTCCATATGTGTTTGGAGATCAACCTACAACCACTAATGTTGGTGAGAAGAAACTTCCAATATCATATGGATTTGCACTCAAAGAAGCTGTTGTAATACCTTTTGTGCCTGTGACTGCAAATAATACTACAGTTTTTGAAGACAAATCCGTGGTCAGGAATGCATCTATTAATAAAATTGTACAAGTTGACAAAAATAAGCAATTTGTAACTAAATGCATTGATAAGAACGAATTGCAGGTATTAATCTATCTTTTTCAAATGTTTATGCCTATTAAAAATGAGATCCACCATCGATGATAATCACCTCATTTGAAGAAATAACTTGGTGTGTCATTAAGGAATTCTTTTTAACAAATCATTATATTTTAAAAAGAAGTATTATAATAGTTTTTGATAGAGGTAAATGACATGCATTAAGTTGTAACAAAAATAATAACTTGCATGTAGAAAATGCTCTTTCACATGACAAAACAAGGGGAAAAGGATTTGAAAAGGGACAAAAATAACATTTTGAGTGGGAACAATATGGGAACATTTTGAGAATGGGGACCCCTCAAGGGGCGCTACCCCTTGACCCCACTGGGGGTTGCTGCTCCCAGACCCCCACTTTCAAAGTTAAAAACAAAAGAAGAAATTGGTGGGGAAATCGTGTTGGCACAAAGTGATGTTTTTGTACCCCCTCTATCTAAAGAATGCAACTTAGCTTATCATGATCTTCCATTACCATTGTCACAAGCATATATAAATGTTATTCCTATAACTAGGCATGCACAAATAATTGAGGACTTTTTAGGACAATGAAATTTTAAAAATGAAAATTTGACCATTTGTTGTTTTCATTGTTGCAAGGAAGAAGCTAAGTGCACATGCCAAGTTGTTCAAGAGGACATGGTGAAGGAGCCACAAGTCATAAGTGAGCCTCATCAAAACAATGGTGGAAGTGAACAAGTCTCCTTTGTAACTCAAGGGCAACTTCATACATCAAATTTGAAAGATTGAGGTATGATTAATGATTTTAACACGTCTTATAAGTCTATTAGAAAGACAATATGTTTCTTCATAAAATGCTTCTCCATCTAGTATGTATGGTGAATGGCAACAATCCCCATACTACCAAGAATGGAAAATGAATGCTCACAACAACCACAATACCCATCATTACCATTATATCCATCCTAATTAATCCTACCAACCCTATATCCACAACAAATTTTACCATTTTCATTATCCCATTCACATCACCTACCGTCCACTTCAATAGAAATTACAATGCCTAATAAAACATTACATAATAAGGTGGTTGAAACTGCATATAATAATGAGATTTCAAGGATCCCTTTGCATTGTATTAATGTACTTCAAATTGATGAATCACACACATAAGAAAATATTTCAATTTGAGTTTAATTTTATCATTTGAACTCATAAATGTGTGTGTTGAGATTTATCATGCACTAAGAGGTGATCTGCTTTATACATTAGTTATTCAAGAATTATGTGGGATAAAGAATGAATAACTACACAAAACATGCTACAAATAGATGTTCATTCATTAAACAAGCTCCAAGTTAGTATTTAAATTATCATTATTAATGATCTCATGATCTTGCAGTATAAAGTTAAGTTGGGGGGGGATCACTTGAATTTTGGAGATATTTGGTTGAATATTAATAAAACCTTCATTAAAGTGTTGGTTTAATGCTTCTCATAAAAAACATGTGATTAATAGTTGGACCAAATCAAGGTATGCATTCTTGTGCTAGCCAAAATTGAATCATGTTGTTCTTACACAAGTATTCAATTTAATAGCCTATGACATTCATCCATTTTTTATCAAGTATTTGTTCATATTAATAACTTTACCATTTTTTTTAATGCATAAACTAGTTATTAATGGTGGAGTTATTAAATGGATAATGTTACACAAATTTAACATTGCTATACTTGATATGCTTGGTCATGAGAATAAGATTGCAGGTTTCTTATCTTGACGACCCAACACTTTTGCACTAAGTTCTAGTTGGTGATGCTTCTCTATACGAGAATCCAAAGACACATTTTGTTGGCCTTTCTAGTTGTATGGTTAACAACAAATTTCCTTTCTTCTTTGATCTTGAGGATCGCAAGAAAATTATCGCACAAAGTGTTCAAAATTCGTGGGTATAACTTCTCTTCTACACCAGCCTTGATGCCAAATCATGTGGAGGATAGCATGAAAATAAATGTATGAGAACCATGATTCTTATAATACTACATTCTTGGTTGAATATTCACAAGACACACATCCAAAGACAACTTGGAGACATGAACAAGGAACTTGGACACATTCTTACACTTCATCATAAGGATTGATTCATCCACCTATCTAAAGCTATATGGACATTTTGAATAACTTGGGAGACTACCAATGATCTTCCACTATGCAACCTTATCCTTGGAAGATTGTTTTTGTAGTAAGTGATTCTTTCAAGTAACTGGGAATGAGCTAACTGAGATCCAAATCATTTGTATTAGTAGTGCTAGATTGTGATCTAGTTATTGTCGGCCATCCTCTCAAGTACTACAAGCAATTGATTTCAACAATCTTTCATTGAAGGGATTCAGATGGAACTTTAGGATTTGGATGATAAAATTTCATCATCCATATGAGAGTTTCCTTCTTTTTGGTCATTATATGCAGATAATTTGAAAAAATGAAAAAAATGAAAAAAAGAGAAAAAAGAAAAAAAAGTAATAAATTCTAACAATGAAAGCCTTCGGGCATTGTTAGACAACTACAATTTGAAAACCAATTTATAGCAGATTGAAGTTGAATAAATTTCTTAGTGGTGAAAATTGTTTTCACAGCGCCACTAAGCGATAAGTGATTGAAAAATAGCTTGCCACTGATCACTTGTCATTATCAAAATTGAAAAAGAAAAAAATGAAAAAATGAGAAATAAGAAAAAAAAAGGAAAATTTATTTGTGTTCTTTTTGTGGGCTAATCCTTTTCAGGTACATTCAGATGCTTCCATGGTTATTTCACTTTCTCTAAGTGCTTGTAGCACCTCTTGTTTCTCACTTGTGTAGATGTGCTCTAATTTGTCATGTTCAACATAACTTTGATCACCTGTAGCACAAGTTACACATTCAATTGAGGTGTTAGCAACAGTGCAAACAACATCAATTACCATCAATATGATCCATAGTGCTTCATTGTGATGGTGATCTTTCATGTCCAAAAGTACTTGGAGATTTGGAGTTGTTGAGTTATTTTGGCTACCAGACCTTGACATACATGGGCATGCAAATTGGTAAAACAATCTATTTTATTTTTCATTATTTTATCTTTTAACTTGATTATTATTTCTTATTATATTAATCATATAAAGGAACATTCACCCAACCATCTCCTTGTTTCCCAAGGACGGTCAACCCTTTAAGTTGGGGGAGGTTTGTCATCCTTATTACCTATCATTTTTCCCATTATTTTCTTCCACCTTAATTATCTCATCATAGTATCCATTATTTTCACCCTTCATAATTGTTTATATTATCTATCATTTCACCCATTTCAGATAGCTCATGAATATGGAGCTAGTTTTTTTTATGATACCTCCTATATATAGCATTTCCAACAAATAATGCTATGAAAAAATGAAAAAGAAAAGAGAAAAATTTGAAAAATGTAAAATGAAAAAATACAAATTTGGAGGAGGAATGAATATTGAAAAAAAGAAAAACAATGAAAAGAAAATTTGAAAACTAGAAAATCCATAAAGCTTGCTAAGAAGAAGAGTGATAGAAAATTGAAAGAAAATATGATTAACCATGAGTTGTAATAGTCAAGGGTGAAGAAGGCACAAATCCCAAGGCTACTAGTACAAATTAAAACCTCTCAGAAATTAAAGATTGCATGAGGACATGCAATATGCTAAGTTGGGGGGAATGATGAGTGTCATTCACACTCCATTTCATACCATATTTTATCCTTTTTCCTATACCATTTAACCCATTTCCATATTCCATTTCCGTACATTATCATGCCATTTTACCACCTTTTGTTGCTTATGGTTAAATATAAATAAGTAATATTTAATTTAGTTTTTAGATAAAATAAGTGAATAATAATTATTAGATTGTATTTACTAGTATTTTCTTCTATTATGTTAAGAAAATATATCTTGTAGCATGTTGATTGAAGGAGAGGAATGCAAACTTCCTATTGCCTTCTTGTTCCTATCACCCATGGGTACACATATTAGAAAATTAATTCCACCCATATAATTGTTTTCTCATAAAATATTTTGATTATTTAGTTATAACCAATTATTATTCAGTTTTGATTTTATGGAGGAGAATGTCCTCACATTAAAAATAATATTCTATTTTATTGATTGTAACCATGAGCTAAACAAGATCCTACATTTTAGGGTGAGTTGTTTCAACAAATCAAAAAACTAAATATCAGCAACAAAATAATAAAAAAGTGGCATAAAAATAGGAAACAGATTGCACACATATTTTTTATAAATATGAGCTATGTGAGAAGAAAAGGGATATAGACTTTGTATTATTTTTGATAAATAAAACAACATATTCACATGACTCAACTAATGTAAAGGAATTCCATTTTAGGACTAGGCAGACTGAGGAGGAAGGGCGCCCCCTTCTTGGAATGCATGGTGATTTTGTAGCTTTTGTAGTAAGTGTGTTTATTTCTAGCAGTGTACTTATTTTTAGTAGTGTGTTTATTTTCAGCAATTTATTTATTTCTACTATTGTGTGAATCTATTTAATGTTTATTGTTTATTTCTTATAATTTAATTATGGGATCTAATGATTAGTTGTGTTGATGATTGTTCATATTATTGCAGTCGTGAGTTCAATTTCTATAATCATTACTATTGTTATTTCTATTGCAATCTTTGTTGCAGAAATATTGCAATACAACCGCAGACACAAAAGAAAAACATAAACATTAATATGATTTTCAATTTAGGTAGTTGAATGAGTTTAGGAATGAATTTTAATCCCCACTCACCTCATGAATTGCAACCCTTTTTCATATAGCCATGACATCTTTCATGAGCTTACGATCCCCAGATTGACACTTAGACCGAGATGAATCTAATTTATTCTTTACTCCAATTTTGGCCTATCATGCCTCTACACATCCCCTTGTATTTTCTAAAAGAGACCTTCCTAAAAAATCATTCCATAACCAAGCCTTATATCTTGAAGTTTTTGTACACAAGCACAAAATAAAAAGAGTCCTGATAGATGGTGGTGCAGACTTAAATATTTGTACCTTGAAATTGGTAAAACAACTTGGTTATTTTGTAATGTTATTGAGAAAAATGATGATAATGAGAGAAATTTTGAAGGTACTATTGATGCCAAAAATTGGCAAAGTAACAGCCTTTATGGGAAACTCAGTTAAGGGGGGACCAATTGCGCTAAACTGAGTGACCTTTGGGTTTTTAAAGAAGATGACTTATTCTGTAATTAGAGTTTTGGAATGGGAAAAGGAAGCAGATATAAAAAATAAAGATCTAACTAAGGCGATGTTCTAAGGAATAGATATAGGCACGATAAATCTACCTTTTGGGATTCGATTTAAGGACCCGATCAACAATCTGCTATGTTCCAAAATAACATAAATCAAAGATGAAAACCTGAATACTTTATTCAATGACAAAATAATTCTCATACACATTCATTGAAAAGAAGAGTTAAAGAAATGATCTAAACTGGCAAACTTGTATTAAAATCATAGAATTTCTGCAAATAAACAATTCAGGACAATAATGGCACAGTATAATGTTTTATCAAATAGCTTAAGAAAAATAGAAAGGTTGAACAATGGCACAGTCTGAGAGTCTCATACAATAATCTAAAAGCAATACAAAAGGCCTAGTATCTTTTCCCTAATTTTTTTGTATCTTTCAAACTCATTTTCAGAAGGAAGAAGCAATAGATATAGACAAAAATCCCACCGCCTGGTGGGCCAATAATAGAAAAAATCCCATATCGAGAACAATGATGCC
Source organism: Sequoia sempervirens (assembly GCA_007258455.2). NCBI lineage: Eukaryota > Viridiplantae > Streptophyta > Pinopsida > Cupressales > Cupressaceae > Sequoia > Sequoia sempervirens. The sequence continues at coordinate 14,389,675 of VDFB02000012.1, read as the reverse complement.
TGCAGTAATGATTTCCTTCAGTCATTGCAACAGAAAAGATTCGGGTCATAGCATGTAGTCACTCCTCGAACAGATGCATCCCCTCTAAATGATAGCAGTGGTCCCAGCAAAATCCTTCATAGACATGTGTCATTCAATCATGTAGTTAGTTAAGACACACGATAGCTTGGTGGGGCACACAATTCACTCTTGCCTTCCCTTCGATGAAGTCCCCGTGAAAGAGACATGTGGCAGCAAGTCAGGGCTTGGTCGTTGATTCCTCCTCCTTGCATTGAAATACTACACAATGAAGACACATGGAGGCATTCTTTATTATCAGCGCTAATTGTGGGGTCTGCCAAAAAGTGTACGCGGATGAAAGCTATGTGGCACGCAAATGGGGCCCAATTGAAAAGTGAAGGGAAGCAACCCTTAAGTGTCCATCGTGACAACACGTGGAAGCATGGAAAAATCCAATAGGAGAGTGAAGGAAGGCTTCCCTGCGGTGAGCGCCTAGCGGACACGTGGCAGTAGTGGATGAAGTTCAAAAAGACAAGGCACAGACGGGTACTTAGCAAAGACAAAAACCACCTGTAGGGAGCTTGAGGAATTTAACATTCAAAGCTTTTGGCGACTACTAGGGGCATTTCGCCTGCAGAACGATTTTCTGGCTTGCAAACCAAAGACCCATCCATTGGGTGATAGAGTTAAAGCTTAGAGAGAGCATCCTGCAAAGGCAACCAATCTGCCTCAAATGGTGTCGATATGTTGTGTAGATTCTCTTGCGCTCCACTCAAATCGATCATTTCTTTGTAAGGCAGCGTCATGAATATACCGGCCCCAGAATCGAGTTGGAAGAGCAGCCACACAATTTTATGAGTGACACCTTCAATATTCACTACAGTAGGGGGTTGACTAAAACTCTAGAAAGAAGACGTGTCCTATTACTTCTCTTCTATTTTTGCCGCAATTTGCTCCATAGTCGCCACCGAGTCCTTGAAAAGAAATGGGGAGGGTAGGCCCATCTGGGTTAGTTGGGAGAACCTAGTCTGCATGCTATTCATAGTTTGGTCCAGTTTGGCAGTGCACTCACTAGCATGGAGGATGGCTGCGTGGTAGTGGATAAACCTGTTTGCTATTTTGGCAGTGGCCTTCTGATCCCCAATCCCTACGTTTGCTAAGTTTTCATTCGAGACCATGTATAGCTTATCTAGCAATTTTTTTTCCTCAAGAACCCTCTTTGCGATGATCTGCGGGAACTACTCAATTGCTCCACAAACTTCCCTACCCATGCTTGTCGCCTCCGCCATAAATTGGAGCGTTGGCTAAAGGGTCAGGCAAAAGGCCTTGACCTTTTCCCAGTATGAAATGTATAATTGTTGAGCCACTGGAAGGAGGTCCAACTGAGTAGCAGGGGCCTGGGGAAGACTTCTCAAAACACTGATCTCCACATCCCTTGAGCCAACATCCTGTGTCAGTTTCGCAACCCTTTTGTTTGTGGTCGCAAGTTGTCATTGGATGTTTCTCAATTTTGTGGACCAGTTTGCCTCGGCCCAGTTTTTTTTCATTGATTATGTCTCAAGGGAAGGCTTCATCTCTTGGAGTTCCTTCTCCAACTGGGCCTTGCGGGCCTCAAAGTCAATGTCCTTCTATTGTAATTTTTGCTCCAATTGAGCAGCTGACATTCAAATTCTTCACTTTTTTGTTGCATTCCCTGCTTCGCTAGAGCCAACTGGTTCTGATATTCTTGGTTCCTCTGTCGTAGTGCGACAACCAGATTGGGGTCATAGGATTGGAACTTTGCAAGTTCCTCTCGGACTTTAGTATGATGTGCCTGTGTTTTCTCCAATAAGCACACAATTTTTGCTTCTCTTTTTCCTTCATCATTAGGACCTCAATTCTATCCTTTACAAGTTTTAGCTCCTCCCTTTTCTTTAGTTGGTGACCAGACTTGAGGAAGTTGGTGGTCACCACCCATTGTGTTTCTTTCATGAGCTCAACTTTGTCCATTGGCTGGGCTATGCTCAGATCGAGTCCCATGGAAAACATGTTTTAATCATCGGGCTACATTTCCCCCTGTGGTTTGATGATGCTTGAGTACATGGTTGTGAAATGTAGTGATTTTTGAGCTTCATTGAAAATAATAAACACCTTTGGCTCCACCGGCTTCTTAGGATCCTTGGCCTTTTGCTTCTAGATTCTGATAGCCCGTGCTTCTTTTGTTTTATTGCCCTTTGCCATAAATTAGGTTGGCAACTGAACTATCCCACCTGTGAAAGGTGTGTCGGGAGGAAGAGTGAAAGGGAATGTGAGGGTAGTGGTTCTGGGAATTTTCTTTCTTTGAAGATTGACTGTAAGTGGGGAGAATGGAGGGATATTCCAAAAATTGGTTTGTGAACCAGTGGGAGGACTCATCGGGTGTTGTGGTGGTAGTGGGGTCATGGTGGACTCCATCTACTGGGTAGACTGAGTTGGGCTCGATATAGTAGTAGCAGGAGGGGTATCAATGGCAACTGCAGATGCAAAGGGTGAAGCGATAATGGACGCGAAATGGGTAGAGGCAAAAGGTGAAAGGGTACATGGAGGAGTCAAAACAAATGGTCCCACTTGGGAGAATTGGGAGAAACCTCTCACGACCATTTGGGCAGAAGTGGAGAAAGAAGGGCCAACACTTGTAGTGATGGGAAACATAGAGACAAAAAGGGACACTAAAGATTGTGAAGTAAGAGAAGAGGGAGCAAAAGTTACCTGTTGTCTAGACGATTGCAGTTCCTAGCTCACCAAGACCTCCTGGCTTGCTACGGGCTCTTGTGAATTTTCTCTAGTAACTACTTCTATATGTTGTCATTTGACGAGCATGGAGTCTTCCACCTGTAAGGTCTCCAATTGTTTCTATGAGGTTGTCCTGGTTCTTTTTGCAGTCTAGGTGTGATTCATCGAGGCCCTTGTACATGATATGTTCACCCACACGTTTGAAGAGTTGATAGGTTGCACTGGAGTCATTTGTGTTTCTACTTCCATCTCCTTTCCCTTCTCGGTATTTGTTTTAGCCTCCTCCAAAGAGAGATATTCGTCATCACTTTCGTCAGAATCAGTATGCGCTTTGTTCCATAATTTATCAAATCTATCATCTATCTCCACGCTCTGATAAGGGGCATTATAGCATTGGATTTCTTGTCGGTAGACCCAAAAATCCTTAATTTTTCCTCGCTCCAATTTTATTTTATTGACAACTCATTGCGAAGAGTGGACCCAATGTGAAGCTTCTCATTATACTTCAATGAAGCGAAGTAGCACTTGAGCCATGGAGGCCCACTATCATTGGTTGGAATATGAGCTAGATCAACCAATAGCTCATCCTTATCCTTCAGCGGGATTCGTTGCTTCTCCCAGTAAGGCTAGGGGTTGTGCGTTACCTTGACATATTCATTTTGTAAGTCATTTTCGGGGTTGTAATTCCATTTTTCACAAATCCATACCAACCCCAGATAAGCCAACTTTGCCTCTAACAGTTGATGTGTCTTCTTTTCGGCCATTACCACCATTTTAAAGCTTAGCGGGTAGACAAAAAATCCCCTCTTCTTGGTTGGTCCCCCGCAAAAGGTATAGTCAGTAATTGATACTTGTCGGAATATTTTGAGAGCCAACACCCAATTTGTGAGACATGTCGGAAGCCGAAATGGTTCCCCGGTAAAGCCAGGCATTCAAATGAAAGTGAAATCTTCTTCGAGAAACTAGTCGCATTTCAGAGTGAAATTCTGCATATACTTCGTCTGGGCTATGGTGAGCTGGTAAAGACCATGATCCTCACTCAAGTCTCACAAAATCAGAGTCAAGAAATAATCCAAAAATGCATAATAATCATAAGTAGAGGAGAGGAGAGGAGTCCATACAAAAACTGACCTTCTTCTTCCCTTTTCATCAAATATTGCCAACTTCATATGTTTTTTGAAGTAATCAAGGTTCTGATGCAAAAATATATGGGCAAGAAAGGAAGGAAACCTGAACCTCTGTTGCATTTTTTAGTCCCCTATTTGCCTCAGCATCTCCTCAATGATGAATTCTGCGAAGTCATACCAGAAAAAGGAATGTTGCCTACACAATTGAAACCCCAAACCCAATTGAAAATCTTGAACATACTTGTCAGTATCTAGGCCAGAAACAAATGCCATCATTGAGAAGGCTTCATGCATGTCCGCGGGGAAGGCATTGTGTGCTACTGGAATCTTTGGTGGATTTTTTTGATCTTCCTTAGGCCTTTGGGTTTCTATGTTATAAAAATCTAGAGCCATTTTTTTGGTTCTCCATATTTCCTCCCCCTTTGTTGGATTGAATGGCTCTATCATTTCCGCTTTGGAGCTTTGGTCAGGGATGTATAGCATGTTCTAGATAGCTCCTGGGCAGATATTAACTTTCAACTCCCAGCCCTCGATGGTGTTGGTGGCTGGGTTAAAATGTTCAATGGCCACATCGACTAGTTCCGGGCAATAGTGCACAAACCGGACCATATATTGTGGGAGCCCGCTAAACCATAGCTTCTACACCAAAGAATTCGGATCACTATTTTCTTCATCCTTTCGCATGCCTCCTCCCTCAAATTCTTAGGGTTCTTTGTGAGGATGGGATCATGAATATTATCCCATTTCTCCTTGATTAGGCTCTGGTCTCTATGGGTTTTATGCTTGTCTGAGGCCCACATGTTTACCCACTTCGGCTTCTCTAGTATCCCAGGTGAAGCATAAGAGACGTCTTCAAACACATAAGTGGTTGGTACTATACGCATAGCATCAAACAAGCTTTGCATTGCCTCTCCTTGTGCCTCTGTTTGAGAGCTTTCTGCCATTTTCCTTTTGTTGGAGATTTCTGCTCTACTCAAATTTTTTGTAATCTGCTTCAGCTCTGTTTGCGCTCAACACTCTTGCTCTAGGTAGCGTGCTCAAAAATCTTTTTACAATGTTAGCTTCTTGCATGCAATACTTAGTTATTTCTTTTCATGGGGTAGCCAACAATGCTCACCTTTTAACATTAAATTCAACATGTACTGCCAACTCTTTTGCTTGTACGAAATGAATTACTTTCCATTTTGAAATGACTATAATTCATAATGACGATTGGTAATCATGTTGTATGGCACGATTTCCTTGGAACTTGAGTCGACGATTTGAAGGCAGCTTAGGCATTCGCATGCTTTGGCAATTAATATCTTAAAAGGAATGATTAAGCCCAAATATGCAATAAGTGCTTGAAAAGATACGAGTTCTGCTTTGGAGTTTGAAACATGCCTTGCAACACGACACCTCAGCACTTGGCCATGTATACTATCGCTAATGAATTCCACCAGCTTATGCTAATTAATTAGCTCTTATTAATCTTGCACACAACAAACCATACCTAGCAGACACAACTGGGTGGGAAATTCGAGCAAGCTTTGGTGCAATTTTCAAGTTGGTACTTGATTAGCATCATGCTTATGGTATGCAAATTACCACACATATCCTGGCTATTTCTATAAATAGGTGCTTAGGAAATAGAAAAATCACACTTAGCAATTTGGGAAGAATTGGTAATAAGCAGTTGGCTTAGAATTTAGTGTTAGGCAGTTGAGTAAAATTTGCATAGAGCTAGACTTAGGAATTTGTAGAGAGCTAGGCTTAGGCAGTTTGTAGAGAGTTAGGCACCATGAACACTCCAATCAGGCTAGTTTGCAAGAAATCCCAGACAACATTCCTAGGGGAAATTTTGACTAGGCGACTGAAAAGAATGACCAAGAATAAACATTCATTGGCCATTGTAGCGATGAAGTGGGTTATGGGGAGGGACTACATTGAATACGAAGACAAGTACAAAGTTAATACTGATGTATGCTCTCACTTCATCGCGTCTATGCTTGACATCTAGGTTCCCAAGCCATTGATTCTTCGCCTAGTGCTTGAAGTATTTCCGAAGAAGTACCTAGGCGGCCTCAGAGAGGTGGTGGAAAATGTTGCATTTAGTCTAGCCTTGCCAATGGCAAGTGACCTTCAAAGTTATATTGAAGAAGATGCAGTAGTACCATGGGTGCTATTCCTGAATGGGTTCCACATCCAGTCACAAGAAGAGCATCATCAAAGGGTACTTGTGCCTGCCACTGCCTGTTTCACTTGTACAATGTGGTGCCTTTCTATGACATCGACTGGTACATCGACTTCAGGAACCTGGTGTTCCCTCTGCCACTCGTCATTGCTCCTGCGGATGCTGCTATTGTTCCTGTTGATGAAGTAATTCCAGATCTTGTTGTTGATGCCTCCCTTGCCCCTGCTCATGATTAAAAACTTTTATGCCTTAAGAAATCATCTTTTGTTAGTACATTTTGTATATACACCTGAAAAAGGCCTTACTGCACATATATATGAAGAAACTGCAAAATATATATATGTACTCTAAAAGCATGGCCTAAGAGCCATTTTGACAATGTACTTATCAAAGTATATAAATATAATGAAAATACAACTTATATTAACATTTTGTCTCCTTTGCCTTTTGATTTTGCAATGTGGGTTCTCTTTTTCTTTTCTGCATATATGTGTTCATTTCAATTTTGCATATGGGTGTCATTTTTCTCTGGTTCATGAGTTGTAAGTTAGTTCTCTCTACCCTTTGCAATAATGGGTTTTGTTTATTTCTACTTCTTCACACCATAGAATTTAATTATTGAAAGACCGGCCAACAAACACGAAAGGAAAAATAATTACAGTACTCATATTTTTACACGGGTAGGATAATATTGAAGCTTAATTAAACAGTTTCAAGTGAATTTCATTAACCAGAATACCCAATGCTTCCTACTCCATATTTTCCATTTCAAATGCATTGTGCTGCTTGCATTGAATTATTTTGAAAGGGCCTTCCCATAGGCTGTCAAACTTTCCATGTTGGTATGGCTTTGCAGCCCTTTTGCTAAATTTTAACACTAGGTCTCCGCACTTTAGACCTTGGTCTGAAGCTTTTTTTATGAACCATCTCTTAACCACCTGTTGGTGGTTAGACATGGCTATTTGGGCCTTTTCCCTTTTTTCTTGCACTTCCAGCAACTCGGCCAACTGAACCTCCATGGCGTCATTTTGTTCTACCTCGAGAGATTTGAGCAATTGCAGTGTTGGAATCTCCATAGAGATATAGCGCTTCTTTCCCATACACTAGCTCGTATGGCGAAGTCTTGAGGACTTGCTTGGGAGTTATGCAGTCTGCCCACAACGCTGCCCGAAGGTTCTTATGCCATTCTCTTTGTGTTCCAACCCGATTCTTTTGATGAGTCAGACTAAATTTTTGTTAGTCAACTCAGTTAGGCCATTCCCCTGTGGGTAGTAATTTGATGACATTTTCAAGAATATGCCATGCATGAGTGCAAATTGACATACCTTATAGCCTAGGAAAGCCTTGGAATTGTCGAAGATGAAGGTTTTGGGTGGGTTGAATCTCATCACTAATTCTTCAAGGAAGTCCACTATCTCCACCTTTGTTGCATTCTTCAGGGACATGGCTTTGGTCCACCTGGTGAAGTAGTCCATTGCAGTTAGAATCTATTTGTGTCTGACGTTGCCCCATTGTGCAAAAGGCTCATCAACCACTATCGGATTGAGAGGCATCGTAAAAAAATTCTTCTTCCTACAAAGAATTGGCATTCCTTGCAAGCTTTTACCAAGGAGTATGAGTCATTGCATAGCGTAGGCCAAAAGTACCTAGCACACGTGATTTTGATGATTGTGTTCTTCACGGAGAAGTGCCCGCCTGCGGGACTGCTATGGAAAGTGTCGAGAATCCTCTTTGATTGCTCTGTGTTGACATGTCGCAATAGAATGCTGTTAAAGTTCCTTTTGAAAAGGACCCCTTCAATGAGTGCATATCCGTTGTTCTGCAGTTATAGAATCTTCTCTTTTGAGAAGGAAGGTCCGGCGGGTATTTTTCAGTATGCATAAATCTCACTCTGTCTGCCAGCCAACAGCCTTAAGATTTAGACTCATTGGTTAGAACTAGCTTTGGTCGCTCTTCTTCAGCTGTCATTTCTTCGTCATGTGCCAGATATTCACATAGTCCTCCTCCTCGAATGGTATTTTTAGGCTTGACCTCAATGTTGTATTCAAGGATCTTAGTGATCTAATTAGCCCCTTTTTTGGTGATTTCTCCTTCCATGATGTATTCGTGCACACTGGAATGCGTGACATAAATAATCACCTTATTGCAAGATATTAGATGTCGAAACTTCTTGAGTCCCTTAATAATAGAAAACACTTGCCTCTCAACAAAGTTGTAGTTCATCTCATATTCCTTTAGGGTCTGGGAGTGAAATGCTATCAGATGTTCTCCCTTTCCTTCATTGTCCTTTTGAGTTAAGACAGTAGCAATGCTTGATTTTCTACTGAATACATACATTATGAAGTCCTTCGATAGTTCTGGATTATCCAGCACAGGAACTGAGGAAATAGCATCCATAACCTTCTCAAAGTTCTCTAGCTTCTTTAGTCCATTTAAATAATTGATCCTTTTTCAACATCAGGGTGATTGGTTTGATTAATCCTGCAAAATACGAAATGAATTTGCTCACAAAAGTCACCTTCCCCAAGAAAGACTAGACTCCTTTCTTGTTGATTGGTAAGGGAAGTTCTCTGATTACTTTTACCTGCTCGAGATCAATTGCAATTCCTTCTTTGGACACTACATGTCCCAATAGCTTTCCTTGTGATACTTCGAAGACACATTTTTTTGGGTTCAGGGATAGCCCGAACTCCTGGCATTTTTTGAAAACCATCTCAAGGTGATCAAAGTGATCATCCTTATGTTTGGAGAATACAGTTAGATCATCCAAATAGATCAAGATAATCTTGTTGATCAATTCGCTAAAATCAATATCCATCGCCCGTTGGAAAGTGGCTCCTGCATTTGAGAGGCCGAAAGGAATTTTAGCATATACGAACGTTCCCTACTTGGTAGTGAACATTTTTTTTTGTCGGTCCTCCTCTTTGACCTGGATATGATTATAACTGGAGAAACCATCTGGTAGAGAAAACATTTCCGATCCTACCACTGTTTGCAAGATTGACTCCATGGAAGGTAGTGAGTAGTGATCCTTTAGGGATGCTCGTTCAGGTCCCGAAAGTCAACACATAGGTAGATATCTTCATTCTTCTTTCAGAATGGAACCAGGTTGGATACCCATGTGTTGTGCTTGATTGAGAAGATGATCTAAGACTGAATTATCTTTCTCAGCTCTTGCGCCATCAAGGCTTCGATCTTCAGATTTGCTGGCCTCTATTTTTGGCAGACTGGTTTTGCACCTTCCATCAGCTCTATTGTATGTTGGATGATGTCGGGATCGTATCCCTTAAGGTCATCATATGACCAGGCCACCACTCCATAATTTTTGGAGAAGTTGATGAGCCTTTCTTTATCATGATGTGGAACGTCCTTCCCAACTTTGAGTTTTCTTCCATCTCGGACCTAAAGGTCCACATAGTCGCTTTTGTCCGCTACAAACTTTCTTTTATCATTTCTTGCATCATCAAAATTGAACAAGTTTTTGAGAGTGACCAGTCCCTTCGGAAGCTTGTTGGATCTTAGCTTAATGATTTATCCATCATAGGCCTCAACAATCTTTGGTTGGAGTTGGTCGACAAACTCGCTCGACTGTTGGATGAATGAGGCGATATGTTCATCGTTGCCAAACACTTGCCAACTCTGATCATTATTTGGAATTTTTGGTTGGACTATCACTCGTATAGAGTGTTTGTTATGAATTAGGTCAGAGACAAGGTAAAACTAAAATTTGATTGTGGCCATGCGGTCTGCATCACTATTTTGTTAATGGCGCATTGTCTGGATGTTGAAGGCTTCAAAACCTTCGATCAGGTCCTAGACTCTATTTCTATAGTATCACATGTGAACATTATTTGTAGAAGATACCCCTCGGACTTGGTTGACTACTAGTTCAGAAGCTTTGAACACCATTAATTGCTTGATTCCCATCCGCTCTACCAGGCCTAGAACTTGCACTAGGCCTTCATACTCGGCTTCATTTTTCAAACAAGCAAACTGGAAGCGGAAATACCTTAGTGTCTTTTCATTGTGTGGGGATGTCAAACATATCCTGGCTCTTGTGCCCACTTTGCATCTTGCTCCATCAAAGTGCAGCATCCATAGCTTTGAAGCTTGATCACTTTCAGGTTCCTTCACGGCCTTCAGAGGCACTTGATCTTCATCATAGATGACATAAGTACCTAACCCGGTAGCATGATAGTTTCCAAAAGGATCAACATCTATGTATTTTCTTAAGAGCGCCTCCTCTAAATCGGTTCAATCTTTGGTCGCTTTTTCATCCTCCAATAGCTCAGTGCAATATATTTCTTCTTTGGTGAAAGAGGTATGAGTAGCCTCAAAGTTGATCATGGCTTCATCAACCACATGTTTTGAATGTAGAGCTTCAAACACTATTTTCATTTTAGCTCCATGCTTGGTCCTTAAGATCAAGTGCGACTAGTCCAAAGATAGATATCTTCCTATCTTTGAAGTGAATTATCATAATAGGAAAAGACCGAACATGGGGGGGAACGTCTATGATCACAGTATCTTGCGAAACTATGATACTAGGGCAAGAGAACATAGTCAAGGGGAGATCCTTGATGACATCAACGATTTTGACTTTGTTCCCATCAAGCTACATAACCCTCTTCTTTAAAGGTTCATAGCTAAGTCCTAAGGCTTCAACTATCAGTTTGGGCATGACTCTAGTGCTAGTGTTGGAGTCAATCATGGCATTGTGTAATAATTTCTCTCCCACAATAAGAGTTAGGAAGAAGGGTTTTGGTTTCGGCTTATCTCTAACCTCGGTAGAGGCTTCCTCTATGCTATTTGTGAGAACCTTGGTAGGTGGCGGTACTTCAACAACCTTTCCTTTGAGTGATTGCTTCGTTGGCTCAATGATTGGATCCTCATAGAGAGCCTTCTGTAGCAATGTCTTTTTTTCTGGAATAGCTAAGATATCCCATAGGGACACATTAGCGGATGATGTTTTCAATTGTTCCACCACATTAAATGGTAGTAGATTTGGAAGCTTCCACTCTTTAGCTCTGGTTACAACAATTTCCCTTCGTGGTGGACAATGGTGTGCTACTATGAAGGTACTGGGTGTCTGGTCGGAAGCACTTTTGGGTTGCAGATTGACTAGTTGTGGGATGATTGGTTCGCCCATGAATCTCCTCTTTGAGCGAGTGTTGTAATCGGACTGCACTTGTAGGGTTTTTGATGTGGATGCATCGTTGGAAAACACTGCCTCTTCTTCTTCCATCCATGAGAAGAGTGCGTGATTGGGAGAAATATCAGTTTCTTGCTCTAAGGACATCCCTTGCATTTGCGTGGTGAGTACCATGTTTTCCATTTGCGAAGAGGCATATACATAACCTCCATGATCCAAAGCCGCTCCTTGGTTGCATTGTTCTGCCACCTTTTGTTATAGATTTCCACGTGGGCAGTTTCGGGGCATATGTGTGTCGCCACAGGGGAAGCACCATGGATTGATATCTTTAGCGATATTATTTTGTCTTGCTGTCAACTCTCTGCTCGAGCTTGGGTTAGCACTTTGCATCGAAGTGGGTATTGGTAATATCTGATTAGTTGTTTGAGCCTGTAGATTTGTGTGAGAGCCTCCTTGGAACTATTTTTTTTGGTAGGAAGGTCTTTCACCTTGATAATTTTGATAGGTTGGCTTCGGAGGCACAGACTAGTTCTGCTTGATAGTAGTTATTTCGTTGGCCATAGCTCACAACATCTCCTTGACGTCACTTATCTCATCCTTTGAAGAGCTAGATGTGGAAGCAACATTTTGTGGTGGGATCGAATATGTGTATATGGATTCAGGAGGAGTGGGCGCACTGGTAGATGGCATCCCCTAGGTGGAAACTGATATCTCGGGGAACATAGGCATGGTGGGCTAAGGTGGAAACTTTCCGATGTCTATCAAATTGTTCTCTACTTTGACTACGACGTTGTATGCATCTGGTAGCGTGGTTCCGCCAAGAGAGTGGATCATCATCAAGATGTCGGCATTGATGGATTTGAAGTAAAACATGAATGCCAAGTCGGTCGGCAGGCAGATAGCAGCCTAAATTCTTTGCCAAGTTATATGGAACCGAGCGTTGAAGTCGGTCATGGCTTCATATGGGGCCTACTTTATGATTTCTAGCTGATGATATTGAGAGGACCTGTCTCCATCATTCAAGAATATTTCATAGAAAGGATCTTCGAGTTGATCCCAAGTAGTGATGGTATTACCCTTGAAAGAGGCTACAAGCAAACTTAGCGCTATATTTTGGTCTGTAACTTTGTGTACCAGACACACATCCACCACATCTTTCAGATGTTCGGATTGTGTTCTTGAGCCATCTCCAGTAAATTTAGGTATAGCTTTTAAAGTGGAAACTAGAATAGGGGCCCAAACTATGGGTGCTACTAGTGCGACAAGAGGGCTTCCGACATTCCATGCCACATAATTTTTGTTAGCGATTAGCAACATGGCTAGCGGAAGGGGCGGAGGAAGTGAAACATTCACTATCTGGGTTTCGGCTTGTATTGTTCCTGGTGGCGACACTAACAAACTAGGGTTATTCGCTATTTGGGATCTAGTAATAGGTCAATGGCTCATACACCCTCTTTTGATTTAGATTCATTTAAGCAGCTCACTGGGCGTGCTAGAAAAAAGAAACTGTTGATGCCAAAAATTGGCAAGGTAATAGCCTTTATGGGAAACTTAGTTAATGGGGGGACCAATTGTGCTAAACTGAGTGACCTTCATGTTTTTAAAGAAGTTGGATTCTTCTATAATTAGGGTTTTGGAATGGGAAAATGAAGAAAATATAAAAAATAAAGATCTAACTAAGGCGATGCACCAAGGAATAGATATAGGCACGGTAAATCTACCTTTTGGGATTCGATTTAAGGGCCTGATCAACAGTCTGCTATGTTCCAGAATAATAGAAATCAAAGATGAAAACCTAAATATTTTATTCAATGACATAAAATAATTCTCATACACATTCACTGAAAATAAGAGTCAAAGACATGATCTAAACCAACAAACTTGTATTAAAATCATAGAAGTTCTACAAATAAACAATTCAGGACAATAATGGCATAGTATAATGTTTTATCAAATAGCTTAAGAAAAACAGAAAGGCCAAACAATGGCACAATCTGAGAGTCTCATACAATAATCTAAAAGAAATACAAAAGGCTTGGTTTCTTTTCCCTAATTATTTTGTATCTTTCGAACTAATTTTTGAAAGGAAGAAGCAGTATATATAGATAAAAATCCCACCACTTGGCAGGCTAGTAACAAAAAAGATCTTGTATCAAGAGCAATGATGCCTGCAACAATGATTTCCTCTGGCCCTTGTAATAGAAAAGATTAGGGTCATGGCATGTAGTCGCTCTGTGAACTGATGCATCCCCTATGAATGATGGTAGTGGTCCCAACAAAATCCTTCACAGACATGTGTCATTCAATCATGCAGTCGGTTAAGACACGCGACAGCTTGGCGGGGCACGCAGTTCGCTCTTTCCTTCCCTTCGATGAAGTCCTTGCGAAAGAGACACGTGGCAGCAAGTCGGAGCCCACTCATTGATTCCTCCTCCTTGCGTTGAAAGACTGCGTAGTGAAGACACATGGAGGCATTCTTTACTATTAGCGCCAACTTTGGGGTCTACCAAAAAGTGTACATGAATGAAAGCTACGTGGCATGCAGACGAGGCCCAATTGAAAAGTGAAGGGAAGCAACCCTTAAGTTCCCGCAGTGACAACATGTGGAAGCATGACGAAAGTCAGTAGGAGAGTGAAGGAAGGCTTCCTTGTGGTGAGCGCCTGGTGGACAAGTGGCAGCAACAGATGAAGTTCAAAAAGATAAGGCACAGGTCGGTACTTAGCAAAAACAAAAACCACCCATAGGGATCTCGAGGAATTTAACATTCATAGGTACCATTAGACTTCTTATTCAGGTGGGATTGAGAATAGCAGAAATAACCTATCAAGTACTGGACATTGAACTACCTTACAACCTTCTCTTGGGATTCCCTTGGATCCACACTATCCAAGCTATCCATTATACATTCCATAAATGCCTAAAATTTCCTTATAATTACAAGGAAGCTATAATCTATGTTGATCCAAAACCCTTTCATTATTGTAAGAGCTTGGAAGAACAATACAAGAAAATATTTCAAGTTCTCAGTAATGATATATCTTTCCATTCATTTTCCTACATTGATCCATCATCGCTTACATCATCTTCACAAACTCCACCATCCTCCACTCCATCTTCATCATCCAAACCACCTCAGTCCATTCTCAAGATCTAGGTACTTGGCAATTGTTGTTGAGACTATTACTTTAATCAATCTTTCTACATTGGAAAGCTTCCCCCATCACTAAAAACCTATGGAGGACCAAAGGAAATCAACAAAGATAAACTTGTAACTATTAAATTCAAACCTACAGTGTTCACTAAATGGGGAGACATGAAAGACGAAGAGGTTTTTGAAGATCTCTCTACATGGATCTACAAAGAAGAAGAAGAGGAAAAAAAACAACTACCTCAAATCCCTATACATCCAGATAGTAAAGGTTATCAACTAGTTAAAGGTATGGGATTCATTGGAAAAGGTGGCCTTGGTTCGAATGAACAAGGTATAAGAGAACCTATTATCATAGAAAAGTGCAAGAAAAATCAAGGACTAGGCTATGGTTTGTTAGATATTGTTACTCCTAATGCTGAAAAGACCTCTTGTGAGGAAGGTTCTTCTTCTATCATGGTTGAGACATTAGATGACTATGATCCTATTGATGATGACCTTTAGATCATAGACCTATTTGAAGACACTTGCATAAATACCCTTACCACATTTTCCTTTAATCCATCATCCCAAACACATGAAATCCAACTTGCTTACCCACAATTAATTGATTGTGATCAACAACATCAACCACCTATTGTGGACATATTCCAAAACGATTAAGCTATCACTAATTTTATGGGACTTCAAAATGGTATACCACTTGGAGACCACAAGATTGGATTTGACATTGAGCTAGGACAAGAAACATATTTTGGTAGGGAGATTGTATCCTCTAGTTGCAAAAATGAAAATGAAAATCAAAACATCAAAATTAGGTCTCCTAGTGAAAACCACAATATGACACTATCAGATCATGAAAAAGACAAAATAAAGGATATATCTAAGGGTGAAAACCTCTATGAGGCACCCAAGGATGGAGGATTCAATCTCCTTATCACCAAGTATCAAGAAACATCAACAATTTTGGTTGAATAATATGAACCCATAAATGTGGGAATAACTGAGGCACCAAAGATAACCTATCATGTAACCACTCTAGCTCTTGAGGAAAGAAAAAAAATTACAAATTTCATACAAAAATGCAAGATCAATTTTTCCTGGACTTATGTAGATATTCCTAGTTTGGACCCAACTTTAATAGTTTATCATCTTATAGTTTTTCTTGGAGCTAAAATAGTGAAGTAGAAGCTTCGCTAGATTCACCCTCAGATAGCACTCCTAGTCAAAGTTGAACTTCAAAAATTGTTTGATGTTAGATTCATTAGACCTATTGATTATCCTGAGTGGGTGTCAAACCTAGTACTAGTGTTGAAACCCACTGGGGGAATGAGGATCTACATTGATTGCAAAGACCTCAACAAATCATTCTCAAAGGATGATTTCCCCCTCTTGAACATTGATATGATAGTGGATTTGAAAACCGATTATGAAATGCTTTCTCTTATGTACATCTTCTCTAGATATAACCAAATCAAGATAGCTCCTGACAACCAACATAAAACAACATTCATTCTTCTTTGGGGAATTTTTTCTGAAATTCCATGGCATTTGGCCTAAAGAATGTAGGAGCTACCTACCAAAGGGCAATGACTACTATATTTCATGATATATTTCACATAACCATGGAAGACTATGTAGATGATATTTTGGAAAAATCTATCACAAGACAAGGAAATCTAGGTAATCTAACTAAAATATTTGACAGGTTAGAAGAGTATAATCTACGCCTAAATCCAAAGAAGTGTGTTTTTGGTGTGACATCAGGAAAACTGTTGGGTTACATAGTATCCTAAAGAGACATCAAGGTAGATCCTACAAAATTCAAAGCTATCATGGAAATGCCTCCCCCGAGGACATTGAAATAGTTGTATAGCTTACAGGGAAAAATACAATCAATCAGAAGATTCATAGCCCAATTAGTGGATAGATGCCATCCTTTTACACACTTTCTCCATAAGGATGTAACCTTCAAATGGGATGAAAAATGTGAGAAATATTTTTAGTGGGTGGAAGACTATTTGGGAACTCCTCTAGTTTTGATGTCTCTTATACAAGATAATGATATGATCTTTTATGTATCAAGTACATTATCAACTTTAGGAGCTTTGTTAGCACAAATTGATGAGAATAATAGAGAAAGAGCAGTGTACTACATCAACCACACCTTGACTGGTTATGAACTAAACTATACACCTATTGAACAAGCTTGTTTAGTAGTTGTCTTTGAATCCCAAAAGCTTAGAAATTACATGTTGAACCGATATATCAAGCTGATATCTGAAGTTGATCCCTTGAAATATCTATTAGCTAAAGTAGCTCTCACAGGAAGAATTATGAAGTGGGCCATGATACTTAGTGAATTCAACATAGAATATGTCAACATAAAATAAATCAAAATACAAGCGATAGAAGATCAATTAGCTGAAGCACCTATATAAGATCATCAACCATTGATATCATAATTTCCTGATCAGGGAATCCTTATGAAAACTTAGGTAAACCGTTGCACACTAAACTTTGACGAATATCATACTCAGCATGGATTAGGGGCCGATATCCTTTTTCTCACACCTCAAGGAGATAGTATACCTAAAGCATACATAATTTCCTTTCCTTGCACAAATAATATAGCTGAATATGAAGCACTAATCACTAGGCTAAAATGGTTGTTGAATGGAAAATCAAAGAGCTACAGGTTTATGGTGATTCACAGTTGGTCATCATACAAACAAACGATGAATACCAAACTAAGGATGATAAGATGATGCCTTGTAAGAGAATGGTGGATATTTTTAAGTAGTACTTTCTAGTCATCCTCTTTGAACAAGTTATGAGAATCAACAATAGAGCTATCAATGCTATGGAAACCATTGGTTCACTTGTTGATATACTGCTGAACATTTCTAGGTTTGAATTCCTCATGGAACAATTGTTTATACCATCATTCAATATCCCACCAAACTTTTTTGTAATGATGTTGGTCCCGATTCACCTTGGTACCAATACACCTATGCCTATCTCCAACATGGAACAATACCACCTCACCTTACAAGTAGCCAAAAAAAATGTATCTTTTGAATCTCACGCTTTACTATCCTTAGAGATACTTTATATCGTCAAAGTCTTGATGGAACATTACTCTGATGTCTCAACATAGAAGAAGCTCGATTTGTGTTACAAGAGGTACATGAAGGTGTTTGTGGGTCTCATTATAGCGGGCCTAATCTAATAAAGAAGTTGTTAAGAACTAGATAGTATTGGCCATCAATGGAAAGGGAAGCTATACATTATTCAAAGAAGTTCCTTTAGTGTTAGCAACATGGTGATCTTGTTCATGCACTTGCACAAGACCTACGTCCAATCACTACACCTTGGCCCTTCTCACAATGGGGACTCAACCTTATAGGCAAGATATCCCCTACTTCATCCAACAGACATAAGTTTATCATAATTTCCATGGAGTACATCATAAAGTGGATAGAAGTTGTACTCCTAACCTACATCATTGGCAAACAAATAGTGAAGTTTATCCTTAACTATTTAATTTTCCATTATTGTATCCCACAAACTATCATTACTGACAATGGAATTCCACTCAAAAACTAAGATTTTTGTGATCTTTGTACTATATTCTCCATCCAACACTGCTTTTCTACCCCATACTACCTCTAGGAAAACAGTCAAGTGGAAGCGTCAAATAAAATGATCCTCAAGATACTTAAGAAGGTTGTTAATGACATCAACCATGACTGGCACCTTCAGTTGAACCCTACTTTATAGGACTATAGAGCTAGCATCTGCACACCCATAGGCCCAACACCCTTTTCCCTTATATACGAATTCAAATCCATCTTGCCTATAGAGGTCGAGATTCCATCCCTAAGGGTATCCTTAAAAGATCTTGTTAGCAATGAAGAATACAGAGTATCCAGACTCCAAGAACTTGAACGTCTAGATGAAATACGTTTAAGTGCTCTAAACCATCTCCAAGCATATCAAAACTATCTCAAAAAATGTTATAACAAGAGAATCAAGAATAGAAGCTTCTAGGTTGGTGACTTAGTTTTGAAAGAAAATCAAAAGATTCATCTTAACCAGGATGGGAAAGGTAAATTTGATCTAAACTGGCTAGGTCCCTTTGTCACCACAACAAGTTATGACTTTGGCGCATATTAATTAGCTATGATCCAGAAGGTGAACCCCTAGAAAAACCACTCAATAGTATCCATCTCAAAGATTTCTACACCTGATGCATCAGAATATCCTAATAAAAAAATTAAAGAAAGAAAAAAAACCAAAAAATAAAGAAAAATAATAAAGAGAAATAAATCAAACACTTTTAGTGAAAACCACCTTGTGGCACTTCTAGGAAGGTATCGTAGTGAAAACCTTGTAAATAGGTGCTACGTTTGAATAAGTCCTGCATTATCATCTATCTAAACTATCCATCCTATTATTGTATCCATTTCATTCCATCCATTGAATAATAAATGTGCACCCAACCATGGCTTGATAACTGGTTAAATGTTGAACCTTGCTGCATTATCTTCTATCCATCTTATCCACTTATCCATAATAAATGAAATCTTGTTCCAAACTAGGGGAAACTTCCTAAACCTGGTAGATGGATTGGATCTTTGCTCATCCCATCATTTATGTAAACTATCAAAATCCAAAAACAACTAGAAAACTATCAAAATCTAAAAACATCGAAAAAATGAAAATCCTTACTTGTCTATCCTTTAGGTTCTGTAAAAATCAAGTCTTTATCTTAGTCTAAGTCTCATATATATAAAATACCATTGGTCATCTTTGTACGAGCTGATTTGTGTCCAATAAAGAAAACTACGATGTCTCTATGTGTATAACATAGGCAAGGCCATCAATTGATGAGCCCCCGAGGAACTATTTCAATCCCCTTAGGTCCCCCTCTTGGTCTCAAAATCTCTCAAAAACTCCCAAAAGAATCCAAATGTCCTGAAAAACATCAAAAACAACCTCAAAAAAATATAAAAATTATAAAACATCTAGAAAACCCTCAAAAATCCTATTTTCGTTATCGTTTATCCACAATAAACTATCCATCCATAGTAAATATTTCATCACCTCAATCCTTTGACAAAGCAACCAACAAGTAAAGCAAACATCGAAATCCAAAATATCCAAGAAAAAAATCGTACAGACTCGATCATTTTCAGACTGAAACAATGCCTAAGTGTTAACTACCCTGCCTTTTGAAATCATCATCAACATCCTGACATGTGTCTTAATGGATAAATCATTCCTACAATAAACATAATCGATGGATAATATCTTGAAACATCAAAACAACTATGGCAAGTGATACAACATTGCTTATCTTTTGTGATCTTATCTTTTGATTTATGTTATTGTTGCATCCCAGGATCTCTCGAGGATGTCCATAAGGATTTAGAGAAGGAATGGGGCATTGATCGTCGATTTCATATACTCTCTTTGTTGGATATTTTTGCAATACTAACATGGTGAATACTTGCTTTTTGTGTGGTCAAGTCATTTGGGCAAGTCATTTGACCATTTCATGTTAGGTTCTTCATACCTCTCTATGCACTAGTTTGAAATGCTTTGAACTTCTCACTCATAGCAAGGTTTTCGTATGTTTGGTATGAGCAAGAATACTCCTTGTTTGCAAAGTCAAAGTCCACACAATAGATACAAAGATGCCTTGGTCATTAATACCCTGGTGCATCATGTTTGTTTGCTACATTAATAAGGATTGTTATACTTAGTCCCTCTATGAAGAAAAAGCAAACTCATCATGTTTTGTACATCATCAATGCATTCATATCATCAATAGATCGTAATCTATGGATTTTCAACAATTAGATCACAATCATCAAATTTATTTTGTCCTCTAATCCTACTAACATTTCTTCTAACTAACATCTCCATCCTACATCACAACATCATTAGTACCACATGCATCCTGCATCCACAAACTCATCAATGCATATCATATCTATCACATCATAAGAGAATCATATTATATAACATCATGCATTCCATTTATGCACCATCATAGATCACACACATTATGCATATAATATCAAAGCATCAAAAAATACAAAGAAAACATCATCATATCATCATAACATCATCATTTCATAGCATATCATAAATCCATCAACATAAAAGTAATGCACATCATAAGAATCTCATAACACATCACATGCCACATCCAAAATGGAAATGCCAATACAATGTCATGATCAACAAATATGTGCGATATAATGTATGAATCAAAATATACATATATATGAGGCTTAAAAGGTTGAAGAATGTATATACAAAAAATTGTCTATAATAAGTCCATGTAAAGCAATGAAAAGATCATGTATAATCTCAACCATGCTGCCCATCTAGAGGTGGAGGCCATTGAAATTTTGATCATGCCCTGGCGACTGATGTGTATGATTAGAAGAACTGTGCACTGATCCCTTGTTGATCTACTCAACTATGCACTTGTAGGTGTTCTCTGAGCTCCAAATTTAGGTTGTCTTTAAGCCTTGGGTACCTGACCCTCATAAAGGGTCCTGTAATATGTGACCTCAGTTATGAACTAGTCACACTTTTGCTAGTACTATACTCGGGGGATGAAGTCTATTTGTAGTTGTATCCTCTAGCTGCTCTCTCTATCTCTCTCTTGAATGAGAGCATCCCTCTCAGAGCTAGCCTGGTCCCTCTTAGCAGTCAAAATCACAATTTGTGCCTCAATAGCTTGTCTTTGGGCAATCTTGACATCCCTCTCACCAGCTCTGACATCTCTATCTTAGATCGCTTGATCTCTCTCAATTGTAATCCAAGACAGTTGAGTAGCCATGTCTCCATCTAGGGGAGGTGCATGTGGTACTTGTACCTATACCCTTTGCTTCTGATCCTACTATTGTCCATCCCCCAAATCCTGGGGTATTTTTTCCATCATCCTATTAGCCATCATCTTGACCATGATCTTGTGCCCTCTATTGCTGCTCCAGAGCAATCCTCTATCTCTAATGGGCCTCTCTACTCTCAACTACTCCACCTCTAGTCGATCACAAGGCCTCCTACTCCTACACCCCCTGGGGAGGTGCCTTGCAAGCCCACTATACATCAAAATTCTAGGTAGTCCTTGCATCCCAGGGTCTGACCGCCCATCCCCATCGAAATGGTGCCAAGGCTCCAAACTCTACCAATGCCCTCTAGGAATTTACTCAAGGCCCTCATACATTGACCCCTCTAGTTTTCCGAGCATATCTAGCGTGATAATCATCACCAATCCTAGTATGTCTCTCCCTAAACTGGCAGAGGACTCTATCAGGAAGATGCCTCTCAAGGATGATATCCACTCTCTCGATTAGGTATCGGGTCTACCTGCAATAAACTAGTTGCTTGTGATTATTTGTCCATGCCTCATAGTCCAAGTATGGCCTCCATATGAACTATGTCATATCATCAAAAACAGACCTCCAATACTAAACTACTCCTAGGTTATATTTTACCCTTGACCACCCTCCTAGGTTATATTTTGAGCACCCTGGATCATCCCAAGCCTTAATCATGACCCCTAGGGCCTAATTTTTCATCCTCTACTCATCTAAACTACTCCTAAACCTTGTCACAATCCTGACATGAAAAAGTAATTTTTTCAGCTGACCTCTCGAGGGGGCGGCCTAGTATCATATCATCCTTCTATTGACCACCAAGGCATAGTGGGACATAGTAATTTTTTTTTCAATCTTGATCTGAGCATCAAATTCTTTGAAACAATGCAACAAGTACAATGTCTCAAAGAGGGGTAAAATTTAGACATGTAAAAATCCCTAACGCATATCACACATTCTAAAGTTGCATTTTTGCATCATCAACATTATTAGTGGCATCATTTGCATCATTAATCTCCTTTTAACACCATTTCTATCATTTAACCCTATTTCCTTCTATTAATTAAATAAGCTTGAATTGTTTAATTAACTCATTATTTTATCATTAATTTAACCTCATTCCTCCTGATTAATTAAATAAACATTAATTATTTGATTATGTCACTAACTTCACTTATTCTTCTATTTTAATTAAATAGTTATCAATTAAATATCAAACCCTCTTCTAATACTAAATAATTATCTTTTAATTATTTAATTAAATCACTTACCATCATGCATGAATTAAATAATTATCTTTAATTATTTAGTTATCCTAATTTCCCTCAAAATATCTTGACTTAACTTATCTAAAACATCATCCATTAATAAATAAACAGTTTATTTATTAATCAATCTTATCTTGCATGTTCCTCCAATAATTAATTAATTATATCATGCATTATTCTCTCAAATCTTAACTAACGCTCTCTCTTAGTCAATTGATATTGATTGACCACTCTTCTGATCAATCAATTGACTTAACACTTCAATCAATATCTCATGCAAATAGTTAACTGGGCAATCAAACCCTCTCATTTATTCTCAGCCCGTGATCTCAAATCAGCACCTCTTAACCTAGACCGTTGATCTAATTTCCTAAAATCTATAAAATAACCCTTCATCCTTCACATTCATTAACTATAAATTTCATAGCTAAGTATGTCCATTTGAGAATTCTTGTGACCATTTTATCTTGAGCATTTGAGAGCATTATCATAATATCTAGGTCATCACATATCAAGCTTTTTACAAGTTATCATGGAGGCTTTGTGTTGAAGTAATATGACATATCAACCAACGTAAGTTACTCCATAATGGTATCAAGGTTTAAATTTCCTAGTTATAATTCAATTTGGTTTACTTTGAATATTTTATGCTTGTGAATTCTAGTTTGGTTTTGTAAACAATTTCATTGGATTGTATGATTAATTGATCAATTGTTTAGCTATTTTGGTTTAATTCATGTCATTTGATCAATTGGTTGTATATGTTCATAGAAGTACCATTGACAGAAACAAGGGTAGAATGCAATCTAAAGTGAGCAATGATATTATTTAGAAGAAAGCTACAAATTGCTTTAGTGTTAGTGGATCAGAGTGGAATAGCTTTGACCCATTTTGTAAAGTAATTAGTAAATGTGATAATGAAGGTATGTCCCTCAAAAGAACAAGTTGATATTTTTCTAATAATATATAACCAACATTTGCAAATGGCCAAGGAGAGGTCTAGTTATGAAGCTCTTGTGTGGGAGTTCGAATAAGATTATTGTGTTGTTGGCATTGAGGACATTTCTTGACAAAGGTAAAGGAGTGTTGCTTAATTATTTGCAAATAATATCCTACATGAATTAGTTTATGCACTGAGGATTTACCACCGAAATGTCCACCCTCAGAGCTCAAATGAGCTTTTTGAAGGGCAAGGGGTATTTCAATCTTAGTAATACATCAGAGAAGAATACCATTGTAATATTTTTTGATAAAGAACATTAGATAGAACAATATATTGAATTGAAAGCTTTCGTATTTGGATGCGAGTAAATTATTACACTAGTAGAATTTGGAAAATAAATGACTAGGTGACTAAAAATTTTAGTCACAACAACTAAAAATGACTAAATTCTACTCATTTTTTGCAACTCAGCTATAAATGAGTAAATAAATGACTAATTTGGTTGTTGACTAAAAAATTATTTAGTGATAGAAATAAAAATGACTAAATAGTTAGTCATCAAATACAAATTAGACAAAAAAAATTTAAAAACAATTCGTCCAATTATTGATGTGATGTATTACACGTGATGTATTAGTGCAATTATTCACGTTCATTGCAGACCTCGCTTCATTCGTTCATTGCAAACCTCGCTTCATTCATTAGCCTAGAACTGACCCATTTTGATCAGTTGTAGCAGCTACTTTCATGGGCGGTAAATATTTGGAGAGGACTTGGAGACTTCTGAAAAGGCAGGCAAGGAATTTGGAGTTTGCTGCAACAAATTTGAATTCGCCGAGGCCCTCTATAGTGAAGTCATATTTGGGGACACCCTCTGTAGTGAATTCAGAGGTAATTCAAAACCCTCATTACATTAAACACAAATTCGAAACACTCATTACAATCTATTGCTCTTAATAATGTTCTTTTACAATCTTGCCACTGATCTACTTCATAATGTGTTTGAGCTAAATATAATAAAATTTGGGTGTCAGCGCCCAAATAGAATTTCCTCAAACAATTTTGATACATTTTCACTGCAAGCGGAAACTGTCCTTGTGCAAAGTAAACATATCCTAGATTTACCCACACATCAGGCATATGAACAAATATTTTTCTTGTAGCAGCCTCTTGTACCTATGTAAAGATTTCCTTTGCAATATCAAATTGACCCATTTCAGCTAGCACAATGGTTGCCCCATTTGCAACATAAATATTTCCTGGTCTCTGTGCCAACACTTTACAATGGCTGCCCCATTTGTAGCATAAACATTTTCACTGCAAGCGCAAACTATCCTTGTGCAAAGTAAACATGTGTTAGATTTACCCACACATTCGGCATATAAACAAAGATGTTTCCTGCAACAACTTCTTGTACCTATGTAAAAATTTCCTTTGCAATATCAAATTAACCCCTTTCAGCTAGCATAATGGTTGCTCCATTTGTAGCATAAACATTTCCTAGTCTTTGTGCCAACATTTCTTGGTATTCTTTTTCTTCTTTTCCTTTTTTTGTTTCTTCTCAAACTGACGAGCCTCATCATCATCATCCCTGTCCTTATGCTTACTCTTCTATAATTCCTTCACACATTCAAATTTATCCTCTTGTTGCATCACTTGTCGAAGTTATTCCTCTTGCTTTCTCCTTTCCATCTGAATCCTTCGTTCTTCATCAGCTTTTTGTTTTGCTTCATTAGCCAAGACAAGTTGGCATGCTACTTTAATTGTTTCTTTTTATTTAATCCATTCATCTATTTTCAATTCCATGTTGCCAAGCATACATAAAGCATTTGATGATTTTTTATCCACCTTAAGTGCATCCTTAATCAATTCTGGGCTTGGTGCATTGTAGAAACAAATTCCAAGAGAAGATGATGCATACAATGACGTTGGATAAGCTACCTCAAAATTTTAGTCAATCAAATATGCTTTGTACCTTCTAAATCCATTTGACATAGTTAAATGAGATCTTATCAAAAACCTCAAATGAATCATATGTATGTTATATTTTCATTTTTCCTCTTTCTTGTTTTTTATGGGCAACCTATTTTAGTCTTTATTTTAGAACATTTTATGTGTCCTTCAATGTATCATGCTTTATCTTTCTATTAGATTCTAGATTAAAAGAACCTATAATTAAAAATAGATTAATTCATCTATTTTTATTTTATAGTCCCAAATAGGTGGATTAAAATATTCTACTATTAAATAAATCTTGTACAATGTAATGTCCCCTTTTCAAAATGAAGCCAAGTTGAAACTCAAATGCTCATCGTTCATTTCCCATGGGCCTTGGGGATTTTTCTTTTTGGAAAATAGGAGCTAGGTTTGGTTAAAGCTCAAGAAGCCTAGAGATCATCATCATATGGATCATCTTCTCTCAGACTCTATTTCTACAATGGTTCATCATCTTCAGAATCAAAGTATGCACGTCTCCTTCGTGATTTTGTTGAAAATGGGGAATTTGTCTCGCCATCATCAGAGTCTTCTAGACCTGCAGCAGTAAGAAGATCTCGGGCATTTTCTGCATCATCTTTTGCCTTATCACTCATATAATTTGCCTCGTCTTCCATGGAAACATTAGGTTCCTCCATATAAGAATCATAAGCCTTGTGGTCCTTATCCTTCTTTTTCTTCTTTTCCTTCTTCTATTTCTTCTTAGACTAACTAGCCTCGTCATCGTCATCATCCCTATCCTTACACTTACTCTTCCATAATTCCTCCACACATTCAAATTTCTCCTCTTGTTGCATCACTCACCAAAGTTCTTCCTCTTGCTTTCTCCTTTCCATCTGAATCCTTTGTTCTTCATCATCTTTTCGTTTTGCTTCATTAGCCAAGACAAGTTGGTGTGCTACTTTAATTGTTTCTTTTGCTTTAATCCAATCATCTATTTTCAGTTCCATGTTGCCAAGCATACATAAAGCATTCGATTAGTTTTTATCCACCTTAAGTGCATCCCCAATCAATTCTAGGCTTAGTTGGATATCATTCCAAGCTTGAGCCATGGCTGCAAGATGTAGATATGCATCCACATAATAAGGAAACTTGAAAATTTTTAGCTTGTATAAAATATTTTCTTTTTCAGTATCATGTAGTTGTTCAAACAACCTAGAAAGATTAAATAGTGTTGTGACTTTATCCCATGGTAACTCAAGTGAAACACCACCTTCTTCTAGTCGATGAAAGAATTCCATATCCTTAAAGTGCACAGAAAAACTGTAGAATTGGCACTGGGGATTTTATTTATGAATTCAACCCAAATGCCATTCCCTAATGCCTCCATAAAATTTTGTTGAGCTAACTCTAGTTCATCACACTCAAAATGAAGAACCCCAATGTTGTTTAACAATTCAATGGGTACTTCTTCTCTGCTCTTCTTCAGAAGAGACTTTTTTTTCTTAAGAGAATATAAGGTTGCACTGGGGTCTGTTGATATTAATAACTCACCCATCTTGATAAATACATGGGCATCACATGGATCTATGCGAGTTTCCTTTCTTAAAATTTCCAAAGCCTTCTCTGCCTGCCCTTGCTGAGCATATATATGGCCTACAACTTTTAATCTCTCACAGTTCTCAGGGTGGACCTCTAGAACCTTTTCAAAATTAGAGAGATAACTCTTAAGATCTCCCAGCTTCAATTGAACTTGTCCACAAAATCCTGTGGCCTCTAGCTTTCCTTGACTAATGCCATGTAGTAGCAACTAGTGGTGTCATAATCACCATTACTATGATAAGATTGTGCAAGATTATAATATGAATGATATTTCATGAGAGGGTGGTCAATTGAAACAAAAGCTATCTTAGTCAACTGTTCCACAAGAAAATGTTGCCTTGTGAAGAAAAAATGGTTTGCTAAATGATTCAATCTCATTGTACAATACGGGTATAATTCAAAGGCTCTATGCATCTTTTCCATTCCTTCATGAACACTGTCTTTTCCACTAAATTTGAGAATCCTACAATTAAAAAATGCACAAAACTTACCACGAAGATTTTTCCCCATTTCAAATAGCAAAATTGCCAAAAAAAAATGCGTTTAAAACCTACAAAAAAATGCAAATAAAATCACGTTGATTTTCGCATAAAAAAAAAACCATGAGACCATAGCTTGTTGCTTACTATTATGCTTTGATAGATTTTTTTCAAGCATCCATAGCTTGTTTGAAATCACCCATTTTAGGCTTTTAGCCATAGCAGCAAGGCAGTGAACTATTTTATAAAATGCTTTGGTAGACATGTATGAAAAATGTGATAGCATAGACAAGGCAATGAACTTTGGAAAAAATGCCTCAGAGAAATGTGGTCTCATGGTGATGGAATGCCATGACAAGAGAATTGTTATGGATTGTCATGGCATTCCATCACCATGAGACCACATTTATTTGAGGCATTTTTTCAACCAATTCACTGCCTTTTCTATGCTATTGCTTACTATTATGCTTTGATGATGATATCAAAATACAGTCTCGATTTCTCTTTTATAAGAGAAGCAACAAGCTTCAGACCATTACAAAATATGGCATCTTTTCAAAATACATGCATCTTCGTATAAACTAAACTAAACATTAGTTTTTCTTAAAACATAAAATAGAGAAAGTAGATAACTAATGAAGTTCACAACACTCGTGAAACCATAGTCCATTAATCTCCATAAGGCACCCATGATCACTGAAGATTTGTTCAAGGTTCTTTCTCCATATTAGTGTATCTTAATGTAGGGTTCTTCCACTGTGATAGCACCAAGTCCTACTATTTGGGAGGACCCAAATACTTCTGCTCCCACTTGTACACTGTATAATCATGTGGCCATTTGTATTCTTTAATTTTCAATATATTTGCAAGGTGAATCTTTCATAGGTTGTCTAGTAATGCCCTACCATCCATTATAAACATAGAATATCCAACATCCAATGCTATTACTCCATCCATGATTAGGTCAAACCTGTCAAGACTCAACTCACATCCTTTTGTATGTGAGTGATGGACTATGGAACAATCCATCCAAGTTCACTCTTCCATTCATTGAGGTCCTTCAAGTTGTCATCATCTTTCAATATTTTTGGCACAAACCACTACTTCAAAGTATGAAATGAATCTATTCTTGTTTTGATCTTTTGGTCGTCTCCTTTTATATATTGGAATTCATCTATAACTATTTTGGCCATCTGCTCTGTAGGTCTTAATGTTGCAAGAGCCTCAGTACTCCTTTGTAAGATTCTACACAAGGTTACCAATGTGTGGTGTATGGGTTGCTAGTTCTTAAAAAGGGGATCCAATATGGGTACATGTGTTTTCATCTGATCAATTTCCTATGTCAGTGAGTTGTAGCAATCATACACACTTTCCAACTTATCCACAATTAACTTTATCCTATGCTCGAGGACCTTCTCTAAAACATTGCAGATTTTCTTATTCACTCCTTCCTTACCCTCATTGTTGGGTTTCTTTAACTCTTCAATCTCTTATCCAAGAGTGATCACTTGTTCAGTAGAAGCACTTTCTATATCAACTGGTGGAGTAGGAGGACAATAGTATAACATTATTTCCTTGTTCTATGAGGGGCCCACTCCTTTCAATTGTTCCTTAAACTTCACATTTTTCATGAAACATTTATTGACTTCATCATTTAAAAACTTTTGTTCCTTTTTGTCCTCTCCCAATCTAGCTTTCGTCTCCTTAACTATAGCTCGGGTGAACATAGTTGAATGCATTGTCATGGTTGTAGCTTCTAGAGGAGATTTATCCTTTAATATTTTCACCATAGTTGTCCCTTTCATTTCCTGCACTACATCTAGTAACCTTGGTTTTTGTGTACTCTTTTGTTTGGCCCACAATTTCAAGGTTTCAATCTTAGGGTTATACCCTGTGCCACTTACCTCTTCATCTGAGTCAAACTCAACAATCAACATTGGGTCTTCCTGTGTTCTCACTTGATCAAGTAAATTTTTTTTCTTTAATTACATACAAGGTACAATAATTATATTACTTTTCAAAATAATCTCTTTAGCCTCTTGTGGGATGAAATCAATATTATCAAATCCTTAATTCATTAAAATTTTGGGCTACTATCTATTCATGCTAGGATTTGTTAGCTCCCATCTTATTTATTTCAACCCTCACTTCAAACTCTCTCATTTTCATCTTAATCCAAAAGTCTTAAATTTAGGGGTTTTGATAAATTCATCATCTTCCAAGAACCTGAGAGCTACAATTACCCTCTCATCCTCATGCATTTCTCTTTCTCCTTGTACCTGAATATCAGCTATAGCCTCAAGCCTGTGGTCTTCAGTTTCAGGTATAGGTTGGTCCACTTCAACATCATCCTTCAAATTTCTTAACACATTAACTACTTCTTCTATATCTCCAACCTCCTCTCTTATTTCATAGGAAACAAGTGGTTCTATCTCTTGTTTCTTTTGTGTTTCAAAAGGTGGTTTTTCAGGAGGTGATCCTGGAGAAGCATGAAATATTGAAACAATATTCAGAGTTGGTTCTGTAATTACAACACCACTTGGCCTTTTGGGAGACAATTTGGCAGGTTTCACCATCCCCAAGTTTGTTGCAGTCATATAATTCATGAAACCTATCAATTATCATTTCAATCCTCTTAAGAGGATCTGCTTCCTCTATGAAATACCCCAAGAAATCATTGTGCTTCATCTTTCTTTCTTCCTCAAGCCTTTTCATAATTTAACATTTTCTCCTCCTCTCATATACTTGTTGAGGAGTGAAACAATTTTTGATTACATCTTATTCATAATCAATTTGGTGAGTAACCATAGCCTTGGTAAGGATGGCATGTCTTACAAAATTCATGTGACCATCAGGGTCAAAAGCTCTTTCCTTTCCAAACTCTAAAGAGTACCTTGTTTTTAGATAATTCTGCAACTCTTCAAGTGTATCAGATCCCATTGATAGTTCCCCACATGTTGTCAAATTGGGTAGAAATGTACCCTTCCTTTGTTTATGCATGGCATCCTTTTCCATCCATAGAATCTACCACATGCACTCTAAAAAGGCTAATCAAAGGGGAACAAACTTTGGTAGTATATGTGGGGCCTGTGGGAATCCATAAATCATGATTATTGTGATATTTGGTAGAAAAAACCAATCACCAAAGTTATGAGTATGGCCTTGCTCAGGTTTCAAAGCCAAAGGTCTTAATAGTTGTAGCACAAGTGTGTGTAGTATTGGTGGTTGGTGGCCAAGAAATCTCATAATTCTGTGCACAAAGTCATCATGGAATATCACATAATTTGAATTCTTACATCTATTGTCCCATATATAACACCATCATTGCGCTGGCAACAAATTCCATTGCTGGTCAATCTTACCCAAACACATCCTTTTGCTCCATCTATCTTTATTTTGGTATAATCAGGTGGCACAACAAAGAGTATTTCCTGAATGTTATGGGGGTTATATTTTCCTTGACTTGTAGAAATATTTCATACAATGCTTTCTCAAGATATGAGGCAAAATCATATTCAATGTTTGTCTCAGGGTTTTGGATCCTCATAGCCATCATCATTAAACTAATTGGCATTCTCTCTTGTGCATCTATCCCACGTACTTGATAGAGATAAAAGTAGGTTTTCTTGAAATAGAATTGGAAATCTATGACAACAAATGGTTCAGTAATAGTTCAGGGAGTATAGGAATCACCTTGTTGTTCAAACCCCTTTTCATGTAAATGGGGAGTTCATCACTTCTATAAGTTCTCCTCAATCTAGTATATTCTTTTCACTTCTTTGCAAATCAATTTTAGTCAGGGTTTGTTTGTTTAGGTCAAAACATTCAGTGATGGCCGCTTTAGTCAATGCAACTAATGGTGAACATTTGGAAATCTCATAGACCTAGTAGCAGGATGATAACTTTGAGCCAATACTCTGATGAAATCTACATCTATAAAAAAATTTGGGACAATTAACTTGGCCAAATCTAATGCCCATGGATTTGACACTGGAATCTTGTCCTCCCTTTTGTCATAAAAGTACCAGAACAATTCCCACCTAGAGATAGGGATAAGGACATCTCTACAACCGTGAGCCACATCTTTAAAACATTTCTTAAATCCTCTATCATTTGATTCAGGGAGTATATCCAGGATAGACTGTTGTAAGGACCTCTTTTTAACCTTAGATTCTTCCTTTTTAGTTTTAGGTTCTTTCTTTTTGGGTGGCATGATGTCCTTTTTAGTTTCAGGTTCTTTCTTCTTGGGTGGCATGATGTTTAACTATCTTCTCCTATACTTCTGAAATGCAAAATTCCAAACAATCTTCTACTCATAAACTTAATTCACAACGAGTTTTATGCACTTACCCGGGTTACGATGGTTTTAGAGCTTAACCTCCTCGAACTCCCAGCTCCCTACACGATAATTTTTGCAAATGAGTGCAAAGAGAATGTCAAATTCTTGGTTTAATGGCTTCTAAGCTCAGTCATGTCAACATTAATATTAACCTTATGCCAAATATTTTTCTCGTAGTTCGAGTTTGAACATGCACCATTGATTTTACAAGATCAAACAGTTGATGTGATTCGTGCATTTAATACCGCTTTATTGCCACCACTTTCTATAATAGTTGTGGGATAGAGGGGTATAAACCCCTATGTTGCATGCTTCTTTGCATTTCACCGTGGGGTAGCGGGATCCTTACCTCTATACTGCAAGCTTGAATTATTTAACCTGCGATAATGTGGTTTAAATTAACGGTCACATATGGCTTACCACCATACTGCATGCTTTGTCATATCATTTCGCAGTATAGTGGTTCATACCGCCCTACCGCATGCCTTTATGATCTTCCTCGCGGGATGGAAGATTATCCCACTATACCACACCCTTCATTTTTCCTTCTCGCGGTATGGCAGTTTATGATATATTTAAATTCTCTCATATCGCCCAACTGTGTCCTCATCATAATACTTTCATGGTATGGCAGTAAATATCTTCATGTTGTTTGTTATACACCGCTAGCCCGCCAAGGGTTTAGATTATTGCTGAGGGATCATGGTAATGAACTATTAAGGGATTTGGAATGTTTTTAGCTATAAATGTTTTTTCTTAAGTATATATGATGAATTTTTGGCTTTGTATAGGTCTTTTAGTGTCAGTCAGACCTAAAAATTTTATATGTTTTTTACAGTGGGAAGGATCAGTAAAAAATAAAAAGGAATATAAGGGTCAAGGCTCGGGTCATGGAGCTCAAGGTTAATTGTGATGATGGAACTAGGCAAAATTTTAAGGTTCTAACACACCTCATGATGAACTCGACTATGTTTTTCCTTCATCCTGCTTGTGTTATGTTTTTATGAGTTCTTCTCTTGTGAATATATCCCTAAGGAAAATTTGTCTGATACCTATAATTGTAAACATCTTCTTGGTTTTTGATTGCAAATTCTTTTTAATCTATAAACTGAATTCTATTTTAAGTTTCCATTTGTAGTTATCAGGGGATTGGAAATTCAACACTTATCAACTTATGAACTCAATAAAGTTTTATCGATTCAAGTTGTTGATTTATACATTATTGTTTATTTGGACTTCAGGAAATGAAGACAAGAACTGTAAGGCGCAAATTAGATGATAGTGATCATAATGCTGAAATTCCAGTGACAGAATATGAGCGTGTGTGTAGTTAAAAAGTGGCCAAGAATAATGAATATTTTTTGAGTCTTGGTTTGACAAGGAAAGTTGTAAATCCACTAAGTACTATATTATTTGTTTAATAGTGTTTAATGAAATTTTACAGGCAAGAAATTTATGTATATAAGACATAATATGATTTTTTTTTATAGGCAACAAAAAGAGTGCAAGGAAAATGTGGAGAAAAAACAATAGGAAAGAAAATATACAGTGCCACTATCTCATAGAAGCCGATGCTTTTGTGATTCAACAAATGCAGTAGGTTCAAAAACAATAGTTGTGATGATGTGCAACCTGGTGTAACACATGGTGATGTGCAGCCTAATATAGCACATGGTGATGTGCAACTTGATATAGCACATGGTGATGTGTAGCCTAATATAGTACATGGTGATTTGCAACATTGTGATGATCTTGTAGAACTAAGTCTAAGATTATTGAAAAACATCAGGGAAAAGGAACAACAGGTCTATAGATTCTTTTTTCAACATTATTAAAGGATGTGTTTAATGATGTGAAATCTATGGAGACCGGTATTGATCTACCTACTCATGCCACACCTTATGTGGCCAAGGAGCATGAAGTTTTGGTTAATGAAAGTCATGAAGAGAGACTGCTTGCATCTGTTGTGCCTCGGAATGTACTTGTTGCATCTAAAACTTTTGATGGAACTAGTGGATCAGCCAGAAATATTGGTAGTGGTAATTTAATAGAAGATGTGTATGCTTTTGTCAAAAGACAAAGACTGAGTCAAGATTTGTATAGATCTACAGAGAGGAATGCAAAATTAGATGGTGAGCCCATTGGGCCAGATGTTGCAAAGTGGGCCACCGAGTTGGGTGTAAGATGTAGGCCCATTTGGATATTTGCAAATCAAGTTTTGCAAAGAAAGATCCACAAGCTGTGGAAAATTTTATACAAAAAATGGAAAATTCTTTTGAGACTACTGGTGGACAAATGTCTAGAAAATATTACAAGAAAAAGATGAGAATTTTGATGAACAATTATAGATACAGTTGCAAAAAAACAATCATGGGGGGAAAAGAGAGGTTTGAATCCAGTCTATCTCCCAAAGAGTGGGAGGAATTGAGAGAAAGTATGCATTTTGAAGAATATTTGGAAAAGAGTAATAGATGCAAGAGATCAAGAGAAAATGTGAGGGTTGGATATACATTTGGCCGAGGTGGGTTTCACGCCAAAATGGAAAAATTTGCGGTAAGTGTATGGATTTTTGGTTCAATTTACATTGTGTTTTACTTCAATTTTTTATTGAACTAACTATATGTTGAAATTGACATTGTATTTTAGGTGGAAAACACTAGTAATAGAGAAGCAGGTGTGGAAGATATTGTCAATTATATGTCAACACTAGATGCTAGTAAATCTAAGAGTAGGATGAAGTGGAAATCTAGTTCATCAACAAAGATTTCATAGCCATCTACTCAATGCCCAGTAGGAACCTCTGTAGATCATGTCAACTCAATGAACTAGGGTACCAAAAGGTAATGAGTTGCATATTTAGTCTCAGTCAACAAGTTACGTAGTTGGTTCAATCTGTTAACCCTATAGTTTTTGCATGGAATGAGCATAAATCCATGGATTCAAATTAGGTAAGAGGCTCTATTGATCTCATTTCTTCTTGTTTGGAATTTCTATATACAAATGCCTCTTAATATGTAGATTATTGAAATATGAGGGTAGGAGAATCCAACCCAGTTTCTTTATTATTGGAGTGATCCAGAAAATGTTCTTTTGGAAAAATTTATAGTTTGCATTCTTTACTGGACTATTAAATGCTTTGTATATTTTTTTGCATGATGGTTAAACCGCATGCAGAGCAATTTTATCAAACCAATAGGAAAACAAAAATGCTTTCATGGTGTTAATAGAGTTGTTGATATTGATAGTGATGAAGTGGACAAGAATGCACAACACAATCATCTTAGTTGTCCTGAAGTTGAGGTAATTAATATAATAGTTTTCAGTTATTTGACCCAATGTTTTGTCATTCTTCATAGTCAAAATGTCCTTTTGGACAAAAATTATAGCTTTTTCATCTTTAAGTTGTAAGTTAATTTGTCCCAATGTTTTGTCATTCTTCTTTTAGACAAAAAATTATAGTTTTTGCATTCTTTAAGTTGTAAGTCAATCTATCCAATGTTTTGTCATTCTTCATGCTTAAAATGTTCTTTTGGACAAAAAATTATAGCTTTTGCATTCTTTACTTGACTTATATTAATTTTTGCATGATGAGTAAACCACATGATGCAGACCAATTATATGAAAGAAGGACAAAAAGAAAAAGGCCATGTCAATAGAACTCTCTGCAAAGCTGTACAACTTCATGTCTATAATGACATTGATAGTGGTTATAATGATGATGAACTTGACGAGCATGCACATGATATTCATAGTGGTAGTCGTGATGAACTCAAGGTGAGTGCTATGAAACCATATGCAAGTAAGTAATATTCAAGTAAGTAATGGTTGTTTTATTATGTAAATAAGGGTAATTATTACCTATTTGATAGAAGCTGGTTAGAATAGTAGTGAAGTGTAATTATCTAGTATACATAGATTATGGAAATAAGGGAGAACATATAACTTACATATGGAAGCTTAGAGCTTAGTTGTAATAGAGTGTTTTATAAAAGCACATACAAAAACTGATTTGTTCCAAGACATAAGACATTACATACAACTGTCAAAAACAATATAATGCGTGTTTTATATCTCAATATAATGTGTTTTTTTTTTTTGGTAGACATTTATTGATAAACTTCAAGAAGGGGATAAAGTTGAGGTGTTGGATTTGTTTGATGGTGTTGCTACGGGCATTGGGAAGATTCACTCACTATCTATTGTACATGGAGTCAAATTGAAAGGAATAGGAGATGCAAATGTAAGTATTTTATAGGTCACAAGTAACATACCCCTTCCTCATCTAGACAAAATAGATGGATTTGTCTATCTGAAAGAGAAAGAAGGGACCTTCACACAGTGACCACTAAAATATTTGAAAAAAATTATAGAGTGTTAGTCATAAGTGCAAAAGAGAAAAAGAAGGGTTAGCAATAGAAAAGTGTGAAGAGTGAAGTTGTAGACAGAGAATGTACTAAGCCTAAATAAGTTGAACCCAAACAAAAACTAGAAAATATGATTCGGATGTACATTTTGTGAGTAGAACAGAGAATGTTCTATCTTACTACACCTGTAATGTAAAACCCCTTGATTATGTTTTTCTCTTTTTGTTTGGGTTCTACTCATTCAAATTGGTGCATTATAGAAGAGGGGATATGTTGTTGTGTAAGTAGTAGACACAAAGAATAGGGGTGCAGAAAAAGAAGTAAATACAAAATAGATAAAGAGGTGTAGAGAAGAGGAAAAGTTACAGAGAGTAAAACATACATGTATGTGTAGTTGCAAATAAGTTACAACATAGAATTTCCATCAAAATTGTAATATCTTGCATAAGCAAAAAAAGGCATTGTAACTCAGTTTTCTCAGTCACAACACTGAGAAACACACTTTGTAACGATATATTTTTCAAAGCAAAGACACATTTATGTCTTGTATCTGATGTAAGAACACATTTTCTCAATAAAATTTTAGTATATTTCCTTCTTAATAGTCGTTTCATTATGTGCAAATGAATGATTGATTATGTTTTTCTATGTTTTTTATATGTTTAAACCTCAATTAAAACATTGTATCATTTCCAACACTTATAGGTAGAAATCGGTGAACAAAAACAATTAAATAAACTACCAATTGACTAAATATACTACCAACTAACAGAAATCAGTGAATAAATATGACTAAATATAATGGTCATGCAATTAATAAACCATGTATCAATATACCTACCATTTGACATAAATCAATGAACAAAAATAATTAAATAAACTACCAAATTGATCAAAATGATGATTAAAATTAATGACTAAATACACTACCAATGGACAAAAATTAGTCAATAAAAATGACTAAATAAGTGACCAATTAACATCAATCAATGACTAAATATACCAATGAATAAAAAATGACTGAATAAGTGACCAATTTAAAACAATCAATGACTAAATTAACAACTACATCAATGACCAAATCGATCAATTAAACGACTAAATTAATGACCAAGTCGATCAATCAGACGACTAAATCAACAACCAAATTGATCAATCGAACGACTAAATTAATGACCAAATTGATCAATTGAATGACTAAAAATGGTTTATTCATCAATTCGGCCATGTTATAAATGACTGGCAATAAACTACTACTAGGCACATGACCATGTTTAGTCATTTATAAGCAATTTTTAGTAGTTTTTTCAATAGTTTATTGTTGTTTATGTATTAGTGAATTAGACACATCATAGCAAAAGTTTCTAGTCTTTAGATAATTATAGTTGTGAAAATACAATTCCCCCAAGTCTATGTGGGAAAGTACACATGAGACTATTAGGTTCAGGTCGATCAAAGATAGCGGGAGAGTGAAGAATTTGAACCACAAAGTGGTACTCATCTACACCATCATCTAAGGATACAAGGGAAGCTATGCTTTCCATTGCATCACGTAATGATTCTCTCTCCTAGGAACACTATCTGTGGTAAAAGAAGAGAATCAATCAAGCAAGGATAAAACCAAATCCTGATATTGAGATAGCTTGCTTTGCTTAGTTTGATATGCTCCCACGATTTGATTTACAATAAGCTCAAAATCACCATGAATGTGGATATGTTTGATATTTAATGATATCGTTAAGCCATAAATAAGGGCTTCGTACTCAACATTATTATTAGTGCAATAAAATTCTAATTGAAAAGATAGAGGAATCAATTTCCCTTTGGGCGAGATCAAAACTACGCCTAACCTAGAGCTATTTTGGCATCTCAATCCATCAAAATACATTTCCCACATAGGTTCATGGTCTAACAAAAATATGTCTTCATCTAAAAAAAAGTCTAAGTTAGGAAAGGAACGAGGTGAGGGATCCTCTGCTAATTGATTAGCAACAGCTTGTCCTTTAATTTCTTTCTAAGTTACGAATTTGATATCGAACTCAAAGAGCAACATCACACATTTTACTAACCTTCCAAAAAGATCGGTTCTAGTAAATAATTTTTTAAGAAGATCACATTTCACAATCGCATGAGTCTCTGGATGGAGGAGATAATGTTGTAACTTCTACATTGTGAAAATCAGAGCAAGACAATATTTTTCCATAGCAAAGTACTGAGTTTCATAATCAACCAAAATACAACTAATGTAGTAGACCACTCTTTGTTTATCATTGTAGACACTAAAAATTATCCTAATTAAATAATCTTATTATTTAATTAGATTAACCTCTTTCCTCTAAGTTCATATTTCTTCTTATCCATATAATTAAATAATTTTAATTATTTAATTATTCTGACTTTTCTCTAATTTTTAATTAGCTAACCACTTTTGATTAAATAATTATCTTTAATTATTTAATCTCTAATCTTATTTATAATTAAGTAAATATTGTTATTTATTTAATTATCTAGTTTCTAAATTATTTTATAGTTAAATAAATATTTTTTATTTAATTATTCATGTGGGTGAAAATAAATAAATTTTATTTATTTTAATTCCACTTACCTTTCATCTTCTACTTTCCTCTCCACTTAACCCTGATTTTCTCTCACAAGTTAACTTTTCTCCATTTTGAAAACATCTAATCTTGTGCTTTTCTTAAGAGTGTCTTTATTTTTTATATACTAGTGAAGCCATTGGGCCTTTGGCCCTTAATCCTTTTACTCAAGTTTCAAAGAGTCAAATAGCCAAATCTATATTCTAAGTGTTTTTTGAGTGTTTGTTGTCTAGAACTAAAAATTTCCAAAAGAAGAACCACTTAGAAACCCTTGATTTTAGGTTACAAAATTGTCCAAACCAACACTCATTTGTCAGTTTCTTTAGCCCCATCTGTCAAAAAACCATAACACTACATCTATGTCCTTTAGAACTGCAACTTTCAAACTTATTTGACACATCTGTCTATACTAGAAATTTTGAGTCAATTCTTGAGTATCCAATTTACAGTCCTAATTAAGATAGTGACCTTACATATAGACTAGAGACTTGTCCAGTTATTCCTTTGCTTTCAATATTTTCTTGCTTTCCTAGCTTGGATTGCATCTTCTAGCTTAGTTTTTATCATCCATTAGCATACATTGTCACCTTTGTATCTTGAAATCAAGAAGCTTACCAGACCTTGATCAGACCTGAGTCATTTATCTAAGTTTCTTGAATTCATAATCTTTTATCTATCTTATCCACAAGTTGAGCCTCAAACTCATAATTCTAGTTTAGGTTCACTTTTATCCAATTATTATCCTAGATTTTGTCCTTCTTGAGGTCTTGATATCTCGATCTTCATTGTTTAACATCTTTTTTGTTGACCACATCTAGTTTTCATAAACTTCCCAAATTTAATTGAGTTGATCTAGTTAAGTGGTTATAGTTTATAACCTTATATATAGACACATATTTAGCAACCTTATAAGTGCTTTTAGTAACATATTGATTGGGATACTCTTTTCTATAACCATTTATCATATAGTGGACCAATTTGTATCTTGGTTGTGTGCATTTGAGCATATAATTCTATAACTATTATATATTATTAGTATCTAAAACCACACAAAAATCATCACCTACAAAAAATACATAGATAATGGTCAATTCAAATATATATCACTTGTTAGATAGCACAAATGTCCCACTATAATGATCAACATGTTTAATTTACCTACAACAACTAGATCAAACACATGTTCATAATCATCCAAATAAAGAGGATCGTTGGCATCTACCATTATCATCATAAGGAGGAATTGGAATATTTTACTTCATTTCCTGCTATGAAACATCCATTAATAATATTCTCACATTGTAGAGTATTTACATCACCCTCAATGTAATTTATACAGAAGCATTATTTTTCTCTCACTTGAATATCAAATGGCTTGCTATGTTCCATAGTCATCATCTAACAGAGTCTTCTAATTCAAATAATTCTTTCGAAGTTATAAGGATTGGAACAACCAATACCTACAAACATTAAATGTCAAAATGTTAATTTTCAAACATATAAAATAAGAGAGAAGAATACCAAACAAAAATAAATACAATAAAAGGTTTATGGAGTCTCCTTATTACTCCATTCTCTATAATCCTCAAATATACCTATAGGACACCACTTCCCAATATACAAGAAGGTGATCTTGTTGAATATCATCTTCAGTGTACTATTGAGGGGATTTAAGAAGAGAGGGAGAAAATAAGTAGAAAAATCAATATCCACATAGGTAGAATGTGTTTTCAAAAAATTACATATAGAACAAAAATAAATATATTTTTTATACAAAAAAGAGGAATTAAACAAAAATTGTCCCTATAAAAATATCTTCATAATAAAATTTAAAGGATGATTATCAAAATTGTTATTATATGTTGAAATTTATAAATCTAATAAATTTGTGTAATCTAAGTTAAAATCATTGTTTAATGTAGTCTTGAAAAATGTATCCCTCTACATTTTCACACTTTTTTGGGCCCCCCTGCTAAATTTTTTTCTTCTTTATACCTTATTTGGTCTTATTTTGCATCCGAAATTTTTTATTTTTTTAATGGATCTTTATGAGGATAATCCCAACACTTAACTAATTACCAATCATAATTTAATGATTTTGGGTTGTGTCCCAGATTTAGTGATCTAGGACTCATACGCCACCTTCGGCATATGGGTCCCACTTAAGTCTCGGGGCTTGATCTTGAATTTGGTATAGAACTTAACATTTCTTGAAATTTGTGTCCCAAGCTTAGGCTATTGAGACTCATATGCCCCAAATCATGTATGAGTCTTGCTTTAGCTTGAACCTATTTTGAATTCAATTCTTGGCGAGATTTTATTCTCCTAGATCTAATGTCGGCTTGTAGTGTTGTAATTTCGATAAATTTGGCATAAACAAGTATAAATATAAGGTTATTTCACATATTTTTACCTAAGCTTTCAAGTATTCAAGCATTATAGAAAATTTATGATCAAGAGAGCATTCAAGGGCTGATTATAAAGTATTTTGAAGCTATATTCAAGATTCAAGCATCATGTCAAATTCATCATGCATCATGAGTGTTTTTGAGCTAACATTTGTGATGTAAGTTTTCATGATTCAAACAAGTATTCAAGATCAAGTTTCAAGCATTCAATCAAGAGTCAAGATCTACATTCATGCCAGCCATTCACACAAGATTTCAGCCTTTATATCAAGGGTTTGGTGAGTTGTAACATTGCATATTGTTCATTCATCATTCCTTCATTCTATTTCATTTTATTTTAAGGTTTGATTACCAAAACGGGGTTTGACCAAGGCAAACCCTATCCACTAATAAATCAACATTTTTCTCCCTCTACATGTGGGATTGTAGATCTAGGTGTTTTGAGTTTGAAGATCCTTTGAAGACAAAGTTGCAAGATTGAAGAAAGTTGTCATCTTCACAGAAACTCACCTACAACTTGCAATTCAGACTTTCAAACTCAGAGATTGGACATGAGAGAAGCTACAAAAGATCACTAGAGGATACTAGATTTTCAGCCAAACTCTAATACTGGGATGAAATCGCCACCTTGGGCTTATGAGTCCCAATATACCACTTTTCAATCATTTTATTTAGATTGCAGTTTACCAATTGCAGATTCTAGATTCAACCTGAAACCCTAAACTGGGACTAAATCACCCAGTCTTACATATGAGTCATTGTTCACATCAAAAATCACAATTTCAGGATTTTAGACCTTGTTTCAGGCATCTTCAGTCTTCTAGGTACTTTTTTTAGGGTAAAAGAACAAAGTTGTGTCACACTTTTAGCCAACTTATCAACACAACTAAATTTAAGTATTTCTAACTAAAAATCAATTTTGGTCAAACATATGATCTAATAAGATTCATTCTAGCTAAGTTAGATACTTCCACGACTTTTTCAACTAAAATTGTTGGCTACAAATATATGGAGCACCACTTTGAGTCCAATTTACCAAAAAATTAAAATTATTTGAAAAACTTGAAGTTTCAATAACTCATACTAATGTAAATAACATTTTTAAAAAATATAAAAATACCCTTTTGTAGATCCATAAGTGTAGTTAAAAAAAATATATTTATTTTAATAGTTTAATTATTATTTATATTTTATTTTTTATTTTTACTAAAAGTAGGTTATCAACACAAATATTAGGTTGATTACCATGCCAAGGAAAAGTACTAAAACTTATTAAAAAAAATAAAAATATGATGCACTAGATAAAATAATCTATTTCAAGATGGTATAATTTATTTCATTTTAGATAAATATTTAATATGAAAGTTGACGTCCAATGGAAACAACTATTTTTTGATTCACACACATTTTAATATTTATATAAAAATATATCCATGCACTAAAGTTTCAAGTTATAAATACACACAAAATGTTTGAAAGAAAAAAATATTACTATAAAAAGTTTGACGTCTCATGCAACTTCATTTTTCAGCATTTTATCAACAACTAAATTATAGTGTTAATTTATTAAAAATTAGTTTAAAATAGTTTTTTATTTTATTTTTTAAAATACAAACATAAAATATACTAAAAAATACATATTTTACTAGTTTACATAATTTCAAAATTCAAACATAAATGTCACTTTTTAATGATTCAAGTTTAAAAGTTGGATCAGTGTTGGTCGTTTCCTTTATAAATTGTGACATAGCTTTGTGATTTTACCCTTTAGCCTTAGTTTGTTATCCTGATTTCAAGTTCATTTTCTAGGTCATATAGCTAGATTTGCATATTGCATTCATTTCCTTCTTCCTAAGCATTTGCTTAGTGGTGAACCCCCTTGTTAATCACACCCAAGGAGACCTTTTAGCCATCTCTTTTCCTGATTCAATCATTAGGTTGAGATCTCTAGGGTTTCCTTGAATGAACTAAGAGCGAAATAGGAGGGACCCCTTATTCCCCTTGTGTGTACCATCTCCTAAAAGGTGGATCACCCTATTTCGTTATGTTCATTTTGGTGAACCTAACCTTCAAACCCTTTATTTTTTATTTGGAGTGCATTTTAGTCCTAGATCTAGCTTACATTAACTTTGCATTAGGTCTTGCATTAGTCAATTTTCATTTAGTGCTTCTAAATCTTGCATTAGTGAAAGTGCATATAGGTTGCATTTTTGCATCTTGCATCATTGAATTTCATTTGAAATATGTAATTGCACACAATCTAGTCAACATACAAATTAGAAACCTTAACATTCAGTCATAATTTTTTGAATTTAGTGTCAAAACCTTTATTTGGGACTCATTCATTCCTCTAGGTGATTTAGTTATGATACAGGTTGTTTTACCTAATTTTTGGGAATTCCATGTTGTGTGTGTTTCACTATTTGAGCCTTCTAAAAACCCTAGTTGAGACTTGTACACCCCTCTGGGAAATTTAGTGTTGTGTCAGACCTGAAACTACATTTTACAACATTAAAAACTTTTTTTCTATGCTTCTATTTGTTGTTGTTAGATCTTTGTTTCAGATTATTGAGTTTCTATTTCATTCAATTCATTAAGATCTAGTTTAATTTGGCTTCATTTCAAGTGCATTTGTAAACATAAGAATTGGAATTAAAGCATATCAGCTATCTTGTGTTCATTGCATTTATCTTGCATTCATTGATTGTCCCTTGCATGAGCTTTGCAACTTGGTGTCCTATTGCTAATACTATAGTAATATGTAGTTTGAGACTCATTTTGTCATGCGATAGCACACTTGTTATGGATATTGGGTTATCTAGCTCTTTCACTCATAGTGTTGACACTAGCTCACTAGGTATAGACCATACCCTTAACAACTCTTTACCT
Organism: Sequoia sempervirens; assembly: GCA_007258455.2. NCBI lineage: Eukaryota > Viridiplantae > Streptophyta > Pinopsida > Cupressales > Cupressaceae > Sequoia > Sequoia sempervirens. The sequence continues at coordinate 14,345,597 of VDFB02000012.1, read as the reverse complement.
TCAAGTAGCATGACAAGTGTTGAAAAAATGGTTGCTAGTGTCCCTCAAGAAAACATAATCCAAATCCATAAAGAATTAGAAAACCTAAAACATCAATTGAGTATTGAAAACATTTCCAACACAACTATTCCTACTATATACCACATGATTGAAAGTGAACAAGGAATAGAACTTGTGGGTAACTTAGCTCATTTTTTTGGTAAACATCTTACCTCAACCACTAGTTGTGCTCAACCTTCGAACAATGTCCAAAGTAAAGGAGGAACCCAAATTCCTCCTCCTACAATCATTGCCTCTATTCCTACCTATACCAATCCTCAAGTTACAACAACAATGCAACCTATTAGTAATGTCTTGAATCCTACCTTGGGTATTTCCACAAGCAATCCTAGTATCTTTGTGGCATCTCACATCATATCTCCTACCACTTTACCTCCCATAAGCATTCCATTCACTTCCCCCTCAAACACATATACACCTTTGTCATATTCACCTCTATCTCAAAATACAACCAATGACGCCATCCTTAACCAACTCCTTGCAAAATGTTTCATCCCTTCAAAATAAAATTTCCACCATAAACCAAAATAAAAAAGGCCAAACATCATACTATGTCAAAAAAAATTCCTTATCCTTGGAGATATTAAGAACACCGATAGCACAAGGTATAGAGATTCCTAGGTTTGAGAAATACGGAGGAAAAGGAGACCCTTCTAACCATGTTTTTGCTTACACTTCCTTATGTAGTGATTTTTTCCTTGAGGATAAGCTCTTGGCTAAGCTTTTTCCTAGGTCCTTGAAAGATACAACTTTAGAATGGTTTTCCTCGTTACCAAATAACTCGACTCGTTCATTCAATGAACTTGTTGAGGCCTTTATTAACCATTTCCAATTGCATATGACTCCTAAGATTACATTAGCTAATTTGATGAGATGTACGCAAAAGGATGATGAAAAAGTTACTAACTTCATTTCACACTACCAAATGCTTTATTCCCAAATCGATGTAAAGAATCTTGATCCTCACCTTCAATGAATGTCCGTTGAGAACCTGTAAACTAAGATACAAGATAAGCTTGGAATGATGAAGTTTCCTTCCTTTGTATACTTCTATACTGCCCTTTGTGATTATCAAAACTCAATTAGTAGTCATGAAACAAAACCCACCTCTAGCCATCCTGAGAAGTTTGAATCCACAAATAAAAAAAAATACCAACCTTTTAGGAAACAAAATAAAGGCTTCCTTCAACTAAATCCCCCTCAACCAACCCAACATGTTGATACCCAAGTGGCTTCTATAAAGAAGACAAGTCCTTTTACTTTTGGGGATCCAGCTAGACAATTTACTCCCTTACCTGATACCCTCCATAAGACAATGTTACAACTTCTATAGCAGAAAATGATCTCCTTACCTCTCGTTAAAACACCCGATCCTAATAATCCTTTACCTCCAAACTTTAGATCAAATTCCTATTTTCATTATCACCAACAAAATGGACATGATATGAAACATTGTAAGCATCTTAAACATCTTGTGCAAGACCTCATTGATTCTAGTCGACTTCAAATTTGAGGTGTTAATGATCAAGGAAATAGGTTTGTTGCCTCTCCCAACCAAAACTTTCAAATCTTTACCAACCCCATGCTAAATCATAATATTTCATTTTTCAAAGCTAGTAAAACTAAGAAGAATAATGTGATGAATATTGACACAGATGATGAAACATGGATACTATTGAACAAGGTCCTATGGATACTAATAAACAAGGTATTATGGATGATATGGTTGGATTGATCAAAATTATACCTCGTAAGGGCCGAACTAAAAATACTCTTGACATTTCTTTCTCATCTAACGATATCATTAGAAATGCACCTGATGGTCCTCTTTACATAGCTAACTAAATCAATGACAAGCCCACTAATGGGATATTAATTGATCCCGTCTGTGGAGAGAATTTGATCATTGAATAATTTTTACTTGTGCATGAACTCTACCAATAAAATTAGGATAAACTGAAAGCATGGATAAAAATTTATAATGGTTTTTCTTGCCCTACGATGGGATCGATCACCCTTCCCTTAAAAATTGGATTGAAACAATTATATGTCTCATTCTCCATCATTCCAACGTCAAATCAATTTTGTGTGAAGCCTGGTTATCCATGGCTATGCTCCATGGAAGCCATTCCGTTGTTCATGCATAAATGTTTAAAGTTTCCCTTTGACAATGAGATCTTTATTGTGCACCATAGTGGCTTTAATCTTGTGTCTTCCTGTGGGAAATTTTCATTGGATTTCTTTTGGCCCGAGCCTATGGAACCTATTAAACCTCGCGAGGACTTCTTTTTCAAATCCTATCAAAATTTTAAGGAAAAATGCATAGAAAAACTATCCCTTAGAAACATGCCTCAACCCATGATTGAGCCTCCTATCCTTGACAAAACTATGATTGAACCAAAAGAGCTTCCAAGTAACCAAGACCAACCTAAGATAGATCCTTTGCCTATCTCCTACAAACAACCAAGTGACAACCAAAAAAATATTGTCATACCTCCTAAGATAATTTTGTTTACAAAGCTAAAGAGAAGATGGTTGAAAAACCTCCTATGGTTTCTTTCATTCCTCCCCTTAGGGAAGAAAAGAAACCTATGGTTGATAAACCTGCTCCTACACAAACAAAACTTGAAAATCGTACTAAAAGAAAAAGAAATGCTAGAGATAATATGCATAGACGTTGTGTTATTGCTCGAAGGTTAAACAAAGAAAACAACAAAGAAAATCAACATCAAAACTTAAGTGAAGCAATACATGACGAGTCTCCCTCTTTGCTGCAACAAAAAGATCCTATATCACAACCACAACAAGAGCTAAATCCTTCTTTAGACATTATCATTTGACCTCCCATTGTGATTAACTTGGACGATGATGACGAGATTGCTAAAATTGGTGAGGAAGTGCATAATGAGTTGAATACATTATTTTCCCCTTCTATAAAATTAAATGATAATTCTTCTAGAAAGTGTGTTGAACTTGGTGATGACCCTAGTTCAGCACTTGTTGTTTTCCCTTTGGCTAGTTGTGCACCTTCTATATATGATGAACAATATTGGGATGTGGATGACCTGCTAATAGATTGACTTGTATGTGCCTTACTAGTCTTGTTTTTATTTTCTTTTATGCGATTGCATTGTGCATAATATGATCCCTCGTACTATTATGTTTGATTTATCTCTTTCTTTATGGCATTCCTCTATTTGTATCTACATTCTTCTATATGATGTAAAGCTTTTCCTTTATCCTTTCTTTGTCTTGTGTTTTCCTTTTAGGGATGACGTAAGGCGTTGAGACATTTAGGTCTCTTCCATGTTGACCCAAAATCTTTTTCTTTGTGTTCACTCTCTTTGTGTCATTCTTCCTATTCCATGAGTATTTGGGGAATGATGACAATTCTAAGCTCTCTAAAAAAATTGAAGCAAAGACATACTAACCGTGAATCTATGGATCCCTTTGTGTGATTTTGGGATTTCATTATGGGGGCAACCCCTTTTCATGACGTAGATTCATTTGGAAACATATGACTTGGCATAAGGCTTTCCAAATAAGCTTTCATTTCCTCTTTATTGTTATCATTTATCATTTTCTACTTTAAAGTAATTGCTCATAGCATGGTGTTTAGCAATTTCTTTAAAGTGGGGGCATACATTAGCATTATTCTTTTGCATTTTACAATTCATGTTTCATTGTGTGGTCTTCTTACTTCATGCGATGTGTCTTTCTCTTTGTAGTGACATTGGGTGCGATGACCTTCAAGAGCGTGATCTCTCTAAGCAAATTAAATTCTTCTTAGTGGCTTGATGTGACACACTACATCCCCTAAGTTGAAAATCTTCTATTCTTCGATTGGTCCTCTCTTGGAGACATTAGGAATGATGTTCCCTAAGTTAATACCTTACATGAACTAAGCAAAAAAAATTCCTTTGAATGTACCTTAAACTATTTTGCATTTACAATAATTGTTATATAGCCACCTTGCATAACACACTTTGCTTGCATGTGGAGCCATCTTGTTTGTTCATGGGTGTCAAGCATATAAAGTTTTGCTTGCCTCAATAAATTATGTTATTCGTGTTGTGTGGCACCTTATCAAAGTTATCAGGAGGTATAGATTTGGTATGGTTAGTGTATGGGATCCGAACTTAGGCGTGACTTTCCCACAACCACTTACTTTCCTGTGTGAGTGCATACTGGTCATGTGCATATGTGTCTTTGGGGGCTCACCTAGTGGATGGCCTAAGATCCCACTATCCCTTGTGAGTGTGTGTTTGGTTTACATAGTCTACATCGCGTTGGACAAACAGTCAAGGCTTGATCCACCCCCTTTTTTTTTCTTTCTTCTTTGTGTCTTTGGCAGTGTATTCTTGTATCTTGTTGTTGCTTCTTACATCATTCACATGTGTGTTCTTTTGTGCCTATGTTGGTTTTCCATGGGATCTTGATCTTGAGGGCTTGTGCAACCCTCTTGATCGTTGTCATCCTATCTCACTAGCATTGGTACACTTGGACCCCTCTTGATGTGAGTTTTGTCTACTTTAGTGTGAGTTTGAAGGAATTTCCTCCTCTCACTATAGTGGGGGCTAAATGTAGCGTAGAAAAATGTATCCCTCTACATTTTCACACTTTTTTGGACCCTCCCTACTAAAAATTGGGCTTCTTTATGCCTTATTTGGTCCTATTTTGCATCCACAAGCCTTATTTAATGCATCTTTCCAAGGATAATCCTGAAACTTAACTAATGACCAATCATACTTTAATGATTTTGGGTTGTGTGTCCCAGATTTAGTGATCTGGGACTCATATGCCACCTTGGGCGTATGGGTCCCACCTAAGTCTCGAGGCCTGATATTGAATTTGACATAGAATTTAACATTTCTTGAAATTTTTATCCCAAGCTTAGGCTACTGGGACTCATACGCACCAACTGGCATATGAGTCCCACTTTAGCTTGGACCTATTTTGAATTCAATTCTTGGCGGGATTTTATTCTCCTAAATCTGATGTCGGCTTGTAGTGTTGTAATTGCAGGAAATTTGGCATAAACAAGTATAAATACAAGGTTATTTCACATATTTTCACCTAAGCTTTCAAGAATTCAAGAATTATAGTGAATTTATGATCAAGAGAGCATTCAAGAGCATTCAAGGGTTGATTATCAAGCATTTTGGAGCTACATTCAAGATTCAAGCATCATGTCAAATTCATCATGTGCATCATGTGCGTTTTTGAGCTAACATTTGTGATGTGGGCTTCCATGATTCAAGCAAGTATTCAAGCATTCAATCAAGAATCAGGATCTACATTCATGCTAGCCATTTCACACAAGATTGCAGCCTTTATATCAAGGGTTTGGTGAGTTGTACCATTGCATATTGTTCATTCATCATTCCTTCATTCTATTTCATTTCATTTCAAGGTTTGATTACCAAAATGGAGTTTGACCAAGGAAAACCCCTATCCACTAATAAATCAACACTTTTCTCCCTCTACATGTGTGATTGTAGATCTAGGTGTTTTGAGTTTGAAGATCCTTTGAAGACAAAGTTTCAAGATTGAAGAAATTTGTCAAAGTTGTCAAGAAGTTGTCATCTTCATGGAAACTCACCTACAACTCGCAATTTAGACTTTCCAACTCGGAGATCGGACATGAGAGAATCTATAGAAGATCACTAGAGGATACCAAAGTTTTATCCAAACCCTAATACTGGGTCTAAATCACCACCTTGGGCATATGATTCCCAGTATACCACTTTTCATTCATTTTTTATAGATCCTGGTTTACCAGTTGCAGATTTTGGATTCATCCTGAAACCCTAAACTGGGACTAAAATCACCCAATATGGTGTATGAGTCCCTATTCACATCAAAAGTTATAATTTCAAGATTGCAGACCTTGTTTCAAACATCTTCAATCTTCCGGGTACTTCTCTATTTAGCCTTAGTTTGTTATCCTAATTTCAATTTCATTTTCTAGGTCATATAGCTAGATTTTCATATTGCATTCATTTCCTTCTTTCTAAGCATTTGCTTATGGTGAAACCCCTTGTTAATCACACCTAAGGAGACCTCGTAGCCATCTCTTTTCCTAATTCAATCATTAGGTTGAGATCTCTAGGGTTTCCTTGAATGAACTAAGAGCGAAATAGGAGGAACCCCTTATTCCCCTTGTGTGTTCCATCTCCTAAAAGGCGGAGCACCCTATTTCCTTGTGTTCATTTAAAATACTATATTTGGCCAAAATTAGTTTGCTCACAAAATACTATGAACGTATCATTATTATATTTGGATATGAAGATAGCCCCCTAAGATCAAGAGGACCAAAAAAGCACAAAGGATCAAAATATTAATATAAAATATTAATGCTATTCTACACAAGGATGCATGTGCAAAAGATATTAATTACGAAGTACACAGAAACATATGCTTATATTGAGCAAGTTAATTAATGAATGGAGAAAATTAACGAGAGGTAGACATCCATGATGACATGCATGGTATCTGGAGATAGCTATATGAACTAGCATGATAGAAGGTATACAACTCAGCGAAGACTAGATAAGATTCAATCAAGTGCATAAAACATGGGCACATGATTGATTGACATAGATACCTATGTGAGCTTATCCTTACTAGGTGCATGTAATGTAATATAGTAATAAACTAAATGTAAGAAAAATAAAATACACCAACACGTATTATAATGAGATGTATTTGATTGAATACATTTCATTTGATTAAACCATTTTTGAAAAAAATACCTATCTAATAGTTTACATGGAAATTTATCCTCCTTGTTTATAATACATTTTAAAACCCTATATTTCACTCAAGTTTTCTTAGATTGGGAACATCTTCAACAAAATCTAAAAAATACTTTTTGGCAGGTCTTAGAACATATAATTCAAAAATATATATTTTTAATATTTTAATTATATTACTTTAAATAAATTACTACAAATAGGCCATTATAATCAAACACAAGGTTGATTGGAAATAAAAATAAAAATAAAAAATTACAATTTTAATAAAAATATGGTGTACCAAAGGAGATTATCCTCTATAAAAGGGGATAACTTTTTGTTGCTTATGTTAAAAAGTTCAAACATAAAATGAAGGCTTGTTGAAGTTGTTACATTTTTAGAAAACTTGATTTTAAAAATTATTTAAAAATAAATATTTATCATTTTTTTCAATGCATTAAATATTCAAGTTAACAAAGTAAAAAGAATTAAGGGAAAAAAGGTAAATTTATATTAAAGTGGAGGAATATTTGAACTAATTTTCAATGATTAAATTTTAATGTCAATTTAAAAAAAACTATACCAAATTAAATCTTAAAATAATGCATTTAACATAAACTATACTAATAATTTTATATTTCATTTTTAAAATATATTTATGCTACTTTCAAGTGCTTTAAGTTAAAAAATTAGACTTGTGTTTGTCATTTCCTTTATAAAAGAGTGACATAATTCTAAATATTCACCCTATGATTAGATATATATTAATTGTTACATTCATAATGAGAATGGATGTTGAGCCCTAAAGTTTATGTGTTGGTTAAAATCTTGGAATATTTATGATTGGATAAACAATAAGATAGTGATGTTGCCTTTAATAATGAAAAACAATTAAATATGGGTATCTCCTAGGTAATTTTAGGTTTAAACCTTTATTCCTTCTTGTATATGTAATCTATTAATCTTATTAGTTTGATCCATAAGTGGTAAACCCTATGGGCTATGTAGGATTTTAATAATTAGGGGTTTTGGTTTATTTTCTTGGATATATTTATTGTTCATGTCTATATAGTTTAGTAGGTTTTTGAGGATGTAAAATTATATAGGAAAGTACCCTCATTTATGCGTTCTCCTATACACTCAAATCTATTTTTGATGTTGTGGGAAGTTTATCTCTATGTTATTTCTTACAAAACTTAGCTAATGTTGGGAAAATGTGTCTCAACCTTGTAATTACATAAGTTATTGTTGATACATAAGGTATTGTTCATACGATGATGACAGGGGGATTGGGGGGTTCCCCCCTACCATGAGGGGTATGGGGGGATCATCCCCCCAGATGGGGGTCCAAGGGTAGCATGCCTGACAAGGGCTCAAGGGCAACGCCCCCAAAAGGAAAATTTTATTTGTATTTTATTATTGTAAATTTGGATTGTTCATCATTAGGTCTTAGATCTAATGACCAATATTTTATTAGCTTGACTTTCACTAGATTGCAACCCTATTTTATGAGGGCATTGTATTACAGTTGTGTATTATGATGTATTCTAAGAGTCTGATAGCGATTGTGTTGCCTCTGGATATCTAGTTGGTGATCTAATCCTATAGGAATCTTGCTCTGCAAGTATATTGTAATCTTTGTGATTGCTAAATAATATATTGGATGGATTTTGGATTGTGGTGTTTTTCTCGCGAAAGGGTTTTCCACACGTAAATCACTATGTTGTGGTATGCATGATATTTATGTTTATTTATGTTTAAGTTTATGTAACTGGAAAGATCTATAAATTTTTAAAGTTTTGCATTATTCTCCTCTAAAGATTAGTGCAAGAAATTGTTTGCTATCTTAGCTTCCTTACAAGGTATTAGAGCTTGATCACCTTTGGTTTCAATTGTGGGTTGTTGGATTTTTTGAACTAATGTAGATTTGTGTGGGAGCTTGTGTAGAAGATACTTTGTGATCTTGTTGCAATAATTTTCATATGGAAAGTTCATCAGGGAGAATAGAGGTGATAATTTTTTTGGAAATAATTTTGAGATGTGGAAGCTGAAGATGGAGGATCTATTGATAGATCGAGATATGTGGGATGTTGTTGATGGGAATGTTTCAAATCGTACAGATCCTACTCAAGCTGCTCAATATGATTTTATCGATCATAAAGCCAAGGTTCTAATTAGATTGTTCTTGGAAGACTTTGTTTTAATTACTATTGATGAAGAGACCTCTACACAGAAACTATGAAAGAAGCTTGGTGAGATGTATCATGTCAAATCTTTAGTGAACAATATTTTCTTGAGGAAGAAATTGTATTCATTGAGAATGGAAAAGGGTGGATGAATTACAGACCACCTAGAAGCATTCAATATGCTGGTGGATTAGTTGGCATCAATTGGTGTCAAAATGAATGAGGAAGAGAAATTTCAGATCCTGCTTTGTTCTTTGCCTAATTCATGGGATTCTCTTATTATGGCTATTATGAGTACTATTATATTGAAGATTGAAGATGTGGTGGGTTCTTTGCTTTTTGAAGAGATGAGGAGGAAGGTATCCATTAGTGCCAAGGAGGCCCTGAATGTTTGTGGAAGACCTAAGGAAAAAGGGAAGAAGACTAAGAAGCGTGAAAAATCCAAGTCTCCTAGAAAGTCCAAAGTTATGTGCTAGAACTACGGTAAGCCTGGACATGTTCGTAAGGACTACAAATAAGAACAAAAGAAGAAAAAGAAGAAATTTGATTATTATTCTAAGTCTGAGAAGGAAGATGGTGACACATTCACTGCAGCTTTGGCAACTCGTGCAGATAATGATACATGGTTAATTGACTCAGGTGCATCTTTCCATATGACCTTTAATAGAGATTGGTTTCTGATTATAAAGAATTTGATGGAGGTAAGGTGTACTTGGGTGATGATTCTCATTTAAACATTGTTGGCCATGGTAAAGTTAAAATCAAGTTTCCTAATGGTAGAATAAAAAGGATTAATGGTGTGTTGCATATCCCTAGTTTAGCATGAAATTTGTTATCTATGAGAAAATTAGTAGATGTAGGTGTGTAGGTCTAGTATTTTTTGATGCAAGATGCAAGATGGACAGAGGTGCTATGGTGATTTCTAGAGGTGTTAGATATGACACATTGTATAAGCTCGATGCATGCACTTTTTAGTGTGCAATAATTCTTCTATGAAAAACAAGTCTGAGGAAGAAATGAGGGTTTCACCTTCAACAAATGGTCATGGATTTTGGGTACCCAAGGGTGCTCTTTCATCTGAATCAAATTTACCTATAGAGAAAACTATGTTATGGCACTAGAGACTTGGCTAAATTGGAGAAAAGGTTCTAAGGACCTTGAAAAATAAAAATCTCATTGAAGTTACATCTGAGTGTAATCTTGAATTTGATTTTTGTGAGCATTGCATTTAGGGAAAACAAAACCATGTTCAATTTTACTTGAGTTCTCATAAATCATGTGGTGTATTGGATCTTATTCATTATGATGTGTTTGGTCTTGTAGATGTTCCTTCAATTGGAAAATCCACATATTATGTTTCATTTATTGATGATTATAGTAGAAGGGCATGGGTTTATTTTCTAAAGAGTAAATCTAAAGTTTTTAGTCAATTTAAAGAATTTAAAGCAATTGTTGAGTTGTAGACTAGAAAGAAAATAAAATGTTTGAGGACTAATAATGGTGGTGATTTTTTCTCTAATGATTTTGATAGATTTTGTAAATATTGTGGTATTCATAAACAGAAGACAACTTCGTATTCTCCACAACAAAAAGGAGTTAGAAAAATAATGAATAAGACAATGATGGAGAAGGCTAGGAGTATGTTGAGTGGTGCTAGTCTAGAACAAAAGTTTTAGGATAAAGCTATTGCTACTGCTTGTTACTTGATTAACAGGTCTCCTAAATCAGCTCTTGTTGATAAGACTCCTACAGAGGCATGGTCGGGTCATAATCCTTCATTAAGAAATCTTAGATTTTTTGGTTGTGAGGCATATGCACACATGACAAAGGAGAAGCAAACAAAGTTGGAGAACAAGGTTGTAAAATGTGTGTTCATCTGATATAGTTATGGTGTGAAAGGGTACAAGCTTTGGGATCCTGTTGCACATTAGGTAATACATAGTAGAAGTGTCATTTTTAGAGAATCTAAGCCTTCTTTTGTTACATTGCATCTAGAACAAAGTAAACAGGAAGATGTGATTCAATTTCCTTCTACACCTAAGAAAGTTGAATTGAGGTCCATAGATAGACAAGAAGTTGAGGAGAGCTCGTCTAGCTCTGAATCTTTAGAAGAGGAGGAAGAACCTCCAACCCAACTTGTTCATAGGTCTACAAGGCATAGAAAACCGCCTAAAAGGTATTCACCTAATGATTGGAGATGTATTTTTTCTTTGAATACTAACATGGATGAACCCATATGGTAGAAGAGACATTAGGTATGAATGATGCAAAATCCTAGAAGATTGTTATGGATGAAGAAATGGAAACTTTGAAAAAGAATGATATAGGGATCTTGTATCATTTCTTGAAGGATGAAACTTGTTAGTTGTAAATAGGTGTTCAAGAAATAGATTGGTTCAGATGGAAGTATTGAGAAATACAAAGCAAGGTTGGTTGCAAAAGGTTACTCTCAAGTTGAGGGTGTTGACTATGGTGAGATATTTTCTCCTGTTGTAAAAATGACATCCATTAAATTTTTACTTTCTATTGATGTTGCTTATGATTTAGAGGTTGAGAAAATGGATGTGAAAACTGCTTTCCTTCATGGTGACTTGGAGGAGGATACTTATATGACACAACTAGAGCACTACGTGGTGAAAGGTAAAAGTAAATTGGATTGCAAATTGATGAAATCTTTGTATGGCCTAAAACAAAGTCCTAGGATGTGGTATTAGAAATTTGATTCATATGTGTTGAGTTTGGTATTTGATCATTCTAAATCAAATCATTGTGTTTATTATAAAACTAATGGAGATCATTTTTTGTTTATTGCATTATATGTTGATGATATGTTATTTATTGGTAAGGGGAAATGTATGGTTTTAGAACTGAAATCTCAACTTGCTGCTAAGTTTGAAATGAAATATATTGGTGCAACTAAACACATTCTTGGGATGGAAATCAGAAGAGATAGAGTGAATAGAAATCTATGGTTTTTCCAAAGTAAGTATGCCAATTCAATTTTACAAAGGTTTGATATGCAGGATTGTAGACCATTATGTGTCCCTATTTCAGTTGAACAAAGTTATCTATTTTAGATTGTCCAACATCTCCATCAGAGATGGAAGACATGATAAGAGTTCCTTACTAGAGTGCAGTTAAAAGTTATTCTATGGTTTGTACAAGACCAAACATTTCCCAAGCAATAGGTGTTCTTTCCAGATATATGTCTAATCCTAGTAGAGTTCATTGGGATCTAGTTAAAAGAGTCTTCATATATTTATGTGATACCTCAGATTATTCCTTGTGTTATCATAGTAATATGGTTGAAGATGAGATTTCCCTTGATATTCATGGTTATGTGGATTTAAACTGGGCAGGTGATGTTGATAGCAAACAGTCCACAAGTCCTTATGTGTTTACTTTATTTGATGGTGCAATTAGTTGGATGAGTAAGTGATAGACTATGGTTGCTTTTTCCACTATTGAAGCTGAGTATACGGCAGCTACTCATGCTTGTAAAGAATCCATTTGGATTAAGAGATGTGTTCATTTATTGGAATAAAACAAGGTGCAGTGACAATTTATTGCGATAGTCAGAGTGTGATATGTCTAGCCAAGAACCTGAAATTTTATGCTATGACCAAGCACATTGATTTACAATATCATTTTGTTAGAGACATGGTCGACGATGGTAGGGTGAATCTAGTTAAGGTAGATACTTTGATGAATGTTGCTAATTTTTTAACTAAGTCTGTGAGCACAGAGAAGTTTAGATGGTGTTTAGACTGAATGAGCCTTTTGACCCCTAGTAATTAAGAGATGGGTTCGACAAGTGGGAGATTTGTTGGGAAAATGTGTATCAACCTTGCAATTACATAATTTATCGTTGATACATAAGGTACTATCCATACAATGACGATGGGGGGGTGTGGGGGGGGTCCCCCCTCGTGAGGGGTCCAGGGGGATCATCCCCCCAATTGTGGGGTTTGTGGGAAGTGCACCCCAATGGGGGCTCGAGGGTAGCGCCCCTAAAAGGAAAATTTTATTTATATTTTATTATTGCAAATATGGACCATTCATCATTAGGTCTTAGATCTGATGACTGATATTTTTATTAGCTTGATTTTCCTTAGATGACAACCCTATTTTATGAGGGCATTGTGTTATGGTTGTGTATTGTGATGTATTCTGAGAGTTTGATGGCGATTGTGTTGCCTCTGGATTTCTAGTTGGTGATACTCTTGTGAGAAGCTTGTTTTACAAGTATATTGTAATATTTATGATTTTTGAATAATATATTGGGTGGATTTTGGAACTTGTGGGGCTTTTCTCCCGAAAGGATTTTCCCCATGTAAATCACTGTGTTGTGGTATGCATGATATTTATGTTTATTTTGTTTAAGTTTCTATAACTGGAAAGATCTATAAAGTTTTGCATTATTCTCCTCTCAAGATTAGTGTAGGAAGTTGTTCTACTACCTTAACTTCCTTACAACTAATACATGGCTAAGGCAAGTGATGAAGTTTTTAGGTGTATGTGTTGGAAATTATTATACTTGATATAGACTTTGCATTTCACTATATAGTTATTGTTATCTTTTTTATTTTATTTTGAGCATATGATGATTGTGTTACTATTATCAAGTTTCAATGATGGTATTACAAACTAAAATTATGAAATTAATCTAGAACAATAAACATGACCTTAGGAGTTAAATATTATTTGTAAATATATGTTTAATCTTACTCCAACTTCTTAACTAGTGAGATACACATATGCACAGATTAAGAAGTTCATGTATATGAAATTTTATTGTAAGAACATACATATTAGTTCTAATTATCCCTTATTTAATTGTATTAGTGATTCCTGGTAGTAACTAATTCAAATTTTTAGTATCTATTTATATATATGTAGGAATGGTATTGGATGAAATTGGTGCCTTGTAATAATATAAGAATGATAGCTTGGTCCTTATTTACTTCAATATTATTTTTATGATGTATTATAGGATTCATATTATTTAGTCATTTGTTATATCGTGTTCTAAATGCATTCTAAGGCAATATGCAAACCTAGAGTGTGAGGGTTCACCCCAATTCAATTAAATATAAATATTGACACTAAGCAACATTCATGATCCTTAAGGTGAATAATCACAAATGAACCTAAGAGGTTCAATGCTAATCTATACTATTTATGTATGATGCATACATATGATTATTGTGTTATCATTGTAATATTTATAGTATTGTGGTAGTGGTGATATTCATTTATTTATCCTAGGGTTGGGGGTTGGGGGTTGGGTGGTGATCTTAGGTTGGTATCATATTGCACTATGACACATCCCTAAATGTGATCAATATTTAATTTTGTTTTTTGTTTAATTAAAATTTGTATTATTCCTAAGTTTTATCTTGAAAGAGGATTTACAAGTTGAAAAAATTCAAACTATTGTTGAGAAAATATGAATTTGTATAATTGGCACTTAGAAACATGAGGGTCAATATATAAATTAATCTTGTATTTGAGAAAAAGGAACCATGGTAAGTCTTATCTTAAAAGATTGAATACACCCTGATGTTGATAAGATTACAACAAAAGTATTTCCAAATAGAAATATTCATCAATATAGCTTGAAGAATAAAAATCCAAAGAGGTTTTTGACTATTCCACTATATCCAAGAGAAAACCAAGAGTCCAACAAAAAAGAAAATCCTTAAGAATGAAAAGAAAGGAGGATCAATCCAAATCATTATGAAGATTTTGAATCAAAAGTGAATATTTATCAATAGGAAAGGATTCCTATTCCATGATATTATATTTGTAACTAATATAAGAGGCCCATTTTTTCAAGCAATTCATAACAACATTCCATTCCATAATAATATAAACAAAATCAATTAAATCAAATTTTGGATTAAGACCTATAGAGAATTTTATTTTCTAATGATGCCAACCTCCAAGAAGCCTCATAAATATTCCCCTTATTCAAAAGAGAGACCAAGTTCATGAAATTCATCTCACAAATATTATTTTTCTAACCCCTCTCACAAGATTTCTCAAGTGTCACAAGGATAGTGTGGGCCTCTATTTCATTATTAGTACCAAACCATACAAAAAGAAAAACAAAAATTATGAACAAAACCATCAATATTAATTTTAAAAAATCTCAATGGGGGAGGAGACCATTTACCTACTATATTCAACTTACTATAAGTTTTAATACTAGATCCATAATAGATTGAAGAGATAACCAAATTTTACAAATATAATCACCTCGAGAACAAAATATATGAAGGAGCTATGACTTCATCTGAAGGATACTCATTCTACCAAATTTTCCTTAATCAAGTACAAAATATTTAGTCAAACATACCCATATTAATACTTTGGTAACCTTGGAAGATTTGGTGATTTTTATCCAACTAAACTTTCTGAAGGATAGATACAAGACCAATATTTCAAGCCAGTAAGAAAAAAAAAAAGGAAGAGTATGAGGATTTCCCAAACTAGCGCAAAAATTAGGTGGAAAAGTATCATGGACAAGGGTCTAATTCAAAAATTTCCACCACTACATCCAAAGACCCTAAAAAAATTACATTAAAAGAAGAGATTTGACAAAAATTCATCATTAGCACGACACAAAACATATTTGAAGGATCTTAAAAGCATATATTCTTATGATATCCTCGATGAAACATTTATTTTGACAAAGCAACCAAATAATGAAATTACTCTTAGGCCAACAATATTTGTTTTATATTTTTCCACTAGGGGAAATCCCTATATTTTTCCTATTTTAAGATTTATTACCCAAGATAAAGTAAAAATATCCCTTTAGGATCAATCCCCAAGTGAGAACATTTGGCTCCTCTAGGAAATAACAAGGTTGATCAACAAAATAGAAGAAAGGATAGCTTGGGAATTTGGGTCTTCCCTTGAAGGCCAACTACTCAAATATTTCTAGTGATAGATATGTGATTCCCTTAGAGATTCCCTCACCAATAAAGAGCTCTTTTAAAATTAAAAATAAATAGACCAACCAAATACTAGAAAGACTTCACTTAAAGAGAGGAGATGGGGGTAGAAGGTGAGAATAAAGGGATGGAGGTCCCAAGAGTCAATTCAAAAAAGAGCTCTATGGCTAGAATCTATGATCTAGAAAAGGCCCATTTTAACAAGTGAATCACGCTTCTTTATCATATTAAAAATAATGGATCCTTTCCTAGCCACATCCACTCTTAAAACCTCATCAACATAACATCAAATAAATATGTTTAGCTCATAATTTTGGCCCAAGGTTGATCCTACTACTTGCACCATCTCCAGTATAACTTAGAAACTAATGCTTGTGTGAATGATTGATTTTGGATTTAACTATACATATTATTTAGATGTATCTATCATATTTAGTGATCCACCATTAGGAAGAGAAGAGTGATGGATTGGATTGCAAATATAACACTAAAAATAGGTAGGGGAGTGTAGTGTAGAAAATTGTACTCCCCTCTTGGAGATAGTACAATTTCACACTTAGTTTGGACCTATTTTAGTACCCTTGCATTCATGACCTTTAAATCATCATTAATAGGCCCCTAAGACCCTTTAGTACATATCCCAAGGCTTATTTCAATCGAAATCTTGAAAAATTCAATAAATGCATTTAATATTCTAAACCCTCGACATTCTCTCACCCCGAAAATCTAGGGTGGTACCCATATGCCACCTTGGGTGTATAGGTCCCCTTAGATGGGACCCATACACCACCTTGGGCATATAGGTCCCTTTTGGGGTTATTTTTGAGTTTTGAGCAAGAAATCAAGGTTTTTAATTCAAATTTTGCAAATGTTGGCATTTGGGATCTAATAAACGATAAATTAGATAGGATGCCTATAAAATCTAAGTCTCACATTCATTTTTTCAACTAGATAGAACAAGAAAAGCAAGAAAGTAAGCAAGAGATCACAAGAATTTTCATTCAAGAGCAAGGAGCAAGCAAATTTGAAGTCTTGCAGTAGCATTATAGTGTTTTTTTAGGTCTTCAAGATCACTTTCGTTTCAAGATCAAGCATTACCAAATATTGATGATGGTTACCTATGGAGGATCATGATGGATTCTAGGTTGGGGAGATGTAACTAGCCATTGAACCAAGCCTAATGACTTGTTTCCTAAGTGATTCTATCTTCCATTATCATTCTAATTTCTACCTAAAGGAAGGTACATGCATTCTTATGGCTTATTAGGGTGATTGGAGATCTCCCAAAGTGATCCATCATCATTTTCATGTTTCATTTATGCATCCTATTCTAGCACATCAGAGTATGGTTTATTGCATTTTAGCTCTCATAATCTTAGGCACACTTAAGATTAGGGATTTCACACACATTTCCATTTCAAATCTATACTTTCTATCAAGGTTTAATTACCAAACTAGGGGTTTGACCAAGGAAAGCCCCCCATAAGCAATCAACCTAATATTTTGTTTTGCAGATTTTTCACAGGTTTGGATCCATAAGTGAAGATTGAAAGATATAGGAGGAAAGTGCAGAAACAAAAGAACAAATTCAAATCTTTCCTTTTTCAAAAAAGAAGAGCGGGACTCATATGCCCAACTGGGTGTATTAGTCCCAATACATCTTTTTTGTTTCCTTTCTATAGGTCCTGATAGTCGACAAAAGAATTCCAGGTTATGCCCCAAAAACCCTAGAGTGGGACTAAATCGCCCAACCTAGTGTATTAGTCCTAGTGCAATCCGAGACAACAATTACTAGGGTTTACAAACCTTTTTTTGGCCTCTCCACTCCAAGTACTTTTCTGTTTCATTTTGTTTGTCAATTTGATTTCATGCTTTCAAGTTTTTAGGGTTTGTGCATAAGTGTTTGCATTTCTCCTTTGAAGCTTCATTTAATGGTGACCCCCCATCCAATTACACTAGGAATCCACTAGCCATTCCTCAATCAAGTCACTTGGTTGAGGGATCTAGTTTCCTAATGAACTAAAGTGTGAAATAGGTCCAATTCCATCTCCCAAAAGGTGGAACCCTATTTCCCTTTTGTTTAGGGAGAAAGTGATATGAGGACCAATAAAGAATTGCATGAAAAGAGGAAAAAAGGGGTAAATCAATATGGATCCAAAAGATAGCTTAATAAAATGGTGATAAATATTACATATCAATATAGTAAACTAATAAACTTTAAATTTAGATTATTTTAAGAATTACAACACAAGAAGGGAATAATTAAAAATATATGTTTAATATATGTGTCATGGCCATACAATGATATTATGAGGATGTGACCAACTTGGTGAATAATTAATAAGATAACTTGTGCATAAGGGTAACCTATAATTTTTATCTAAAGGCCATTAGACTGTTGGAAATTAAATTAGGGTTTATCTAATATATGCTCTTAGTTGAAATAAGATGTGAATTAGTGAACATGATTTAATGTGACACTACTATGACTAACTTGAAAAATAAGAAAAAATTTAAGAATGACTATTAGACATAAATTCTTGGCATAGGACCAAGTCTACACACTAATAGGATTAGTGAGACAATTGTTGAACTAAGGTACAAGGTCTTTATTGGTTTCAAAAACTAAAGACAACATAAATAATGATAAAGAAGATAAAATAGCTAATAAGGTATACCCATTCCCTTCTCCCTTAGGCTTTTGGCTCAATTTGAGTATATTATCCTTTATGCAATAATAAATCAACATGTATTCTTGCATTAAATTGAATGGATGGCCTTATCCTATATTTTCCCCATCATCACTCATCTCAAAGAGCCAATTGTGAACTCTAGATATCCCATTTTTTGTGCTAGTTTAGAATTATAGGTGTAGATTTGACCAAGGCCACTTCTTCACACAAATTTAAACCTTAAACTTTAACACTCAAATTTCAAATTGAGCCTCATTTCTCTTTATCCACTAATTGTTGTGAGATGACCCAGGACATGTTTATGCAAATGTGTATTTTAAGCTATTTCATTTAAGGAAATTCCTTATCCATTTGAAAGCAAGTATTGTGCCTAGGCCCTAAAAAAGAAAAAACTATATAGTAGAATCATAAAGCACCCTAATTGGATTATCAACTTTCATCATCATCTTAGGCATACTATATAGTTTCCCATTGTCTTCAATATTTGTTCATTGTTGTTAAATCAATATACCTAGAGGATTCACCAAAGGAGAACCAATTCTTGTCTAGGAAGTTCATAAATGGTGTCAACGACCTCACTTCAAACAAGTATAACAGTAAAGGTGCATCCATAATAGTCATCATTCTCTTTCCAATTCACTTCTACAAGTTAGGTTGACTTACGTACTTTAGATTAACTTTTGTGAGTACAAAGTTTAGTTTCACAAGTGTAGTATGAACAAGAGTAAGATAAATTTAGTTTACATGTTCTAACACATTCATTTAATAAGGCTCTATTTCTCTATACATTCATGAATTGATTCTCGGTATCTATTGTAGTATAATCTTCCATCCAAATTACAAGCTAAATATCACATTTGGTTTATCTAGGTTCCATAAATTAATTTTATATTTGTTATTTAATTTTGAACTTTTAAATTGAAAATTTTATTCTTATCCAATTAGTTGTCCTATAACTTATGGTAGAAGCATTGATTTTCATCATAACTATATTATGTAAGTAGACCTTAAAAAAATTACTAAAATGTTTTGGAAGGTAATCATTTTGTTCTATAGAAAAAGAGCTCTCTTGGAGGGATATTCCTAAAGGACATTCACTTCAAATTGTCAAAGGTAAATTTTAGTTAATGTAGTGTAGTAAAATGCATACCCTTGCATTTTCACACTTGTTTGGGCTCGCCTTGCTTTATTTATGCTTCTTTATGGCTTAATTGGTCCTATTTTGTGTCCACAAGCCCTATGAATTACATCTTTTTCTGGTTAATCCCGAAATTATCCAATCCATAAATGATAATTTAATGACTCCATCAGTGTGTCCCTCATTTTTGGGTTGGGACTAAAACGCCACCTAGGGCGTCTTTGTCCCCCAAGGCTCTCGGGACCCTAATTTTGAGATATCTTGATTGGGCCCCTTTTTGGTGTTTATGCCCCAAGTTTTTAGGACTTGTGACTAAGATGCCACCTAGGGCATCTTAGTCCTTATTGAGTCATCTTTCAGGATTTAATTTCAAATTCTGGTAGGATTTAGCCTCCTTTATTTAATGAATTCATATGTCGGCTTGGTGTGATGTAATTTCAGGATATTAAGCATAAGTATAAATACAAGGTTCCTTCTCACATTTTCATCCTAATAAATCTATCAAGCAAGCATCCAAGATTCAAGCATTCAAGAGCAATTCTATCAAGCATTTGGAGCCATTTCATATTCAAGCACCATATCAAAGAGCTTTATTACATCATGTGTCTTGTTGTGTTAACATTTGTGATGTAGGGTTTCGATTCAAGCAAGAAATTCAAGATCATTCCTTTGGTTCAAGATCCATATCCATTGCAACCACTTCACACAATTTTGCAGACTTTACAACAAGGGTTTGGTGAGTTGTAGCATTGCATGTTTTTCATTCACCATTTCCTTCATTATTTCTATTTCATTTCAAGGTTTAATTACCAACAAGGGGTTTGACCAAGGAAAACCCCCATTCACTAACAAACAACAAGTTTTTCCCATCTTGCATATTTGTGATTGCAGATCTAGGTTGAAGTCTTGAAGATCATTTGGAGTGCAAAGTTGTAAAAGTTGCAAAGTTGCATTACAAAGTTGTCATCTTCACGAAAACTCACCTATAGGTTGAATCTGAAAGCTTCAGAATCTGAGATCGAGAAGGAAGCAAGTGCAGACCTTGGAGCTCAGGATACTATTCATAGTTTTTAGAAATTCAAAACGGGACTAATATGCCACCTTGGGCATCTTATTCCTCCCGAGCATATTTTTCAGAGATTCCTTCAAATCGGTTCTGACATCCAAAGACTAATCTGTATTTTCCTCGAAAAATAGCAATGGGACTAATACACCACACTAGGCGTCTTAGTCCTCCATAGCACTTTTTAGCAGGTTCTCTACATTTTTGGAATCCTCACATCTCCAGACTTCCCAGGTAAACACATTATATCTCCCTATTGCATAATTTCATTATTTTCACTCTTCATTTAGCTTGCATAACGAGGGTTTGTAGGTTAAATGTTCATTTTTCTTTTGCAAGCATTTGCTTCGCAGTGAACCCCTTTAAAGCTGAAAGAACCCACTCCTAGGTCCTCCTCATTGTGAATTGAGTCACCTTGTGAGGTTCTTATTCAATCCAATTGGGACTCCTAGGACATCCTTTGAATGATTGGTTGGAGAAAGAGTGATATCTCTAAGGTATCCATTTTTTAACTAATCATTTTGGTGAACCTGACTCTTTTGAGCATTCATTTCATTTTTGATTTGGATTCCATTAAAGTCTTTAGATCTAGATTGCATTTATTCTTGCATTTATTCTTGCATTAGTGAAAGTGCATCTAGGGTTTCTTACATTTTGCATTAGTGAAATTGCATTTAGGGTTTCTTATATTTGCATTAGTGAAAGTGCATATAGGTTGCATCTTTACTTTATTTCATCATTTCATTTCATTGAAAAACTAAAAAAGTGCATTGTCAATCGTCCTAATTGCATTTAGACACGTTGTTATTGTATTCAAAAAAAAAATAAAAAAATTGCATTCACTTTTGCATCCAATTGTTTTTCATTAGTTACTTTTTCTTGCATTCATTTGCACATTTTTCTGTTTCCAAACATCAGGTCCTTGGGTAGGCAATCTGGTAGCATTGTTAGCAACTCATAATTTATTGTTTTTTTGACAAAAACCTCAACTAGGAAAAAAATTCCCTTATTGGTGTCTTAGTCCCTCTCTGGGTTTTTACCTTAGAATCCTGTTTGAGTTGATTGCATTATATTCCACTTTTTGGACCCTCCAAATTCCTTCAGTAGGACAAAGATTCCCTTACTGGCATATTAGTCCCTATTGAGTTTGAAGTTGTAGTTTTTCAAAATTTAAATCTGCTTTTATGTGCTTCCTAAGCCTCCTGGTAACATATACTATAAGTATGGAAATTTTCAAGAACGTCTATTTCATGCATCTAGGTCAAAAACATCAATTTAGGGTAGTCATTTTTGAAATCATTTCAATTACAAGCATCATTAGATCTGAAAATGCTCACATTTATGAAACTTTGCATAATATGGATAAAAGCACTTTTCACTTTGCATATACAATGTTTACATTCCTAAAACTTTGCCTAAGTTTGATAAAAGTGCTTTTCATTTTTGGATATACATTTTTTGTATTCTTAAAGTTTTGTATTCATTGGATAAAACTATTTTTCATCTTTGGATACACATTGTTTACATTATTAAAGCATTGCATGAGATGGTCAAAAGTGCTTTTCATTTTTGGTCAAATAATGTTAGTACCTTACCTTTCTAGGCACGCTAAGAAAAATTTCATATCCCCTCCCTATGAGAGTGTTTTAGTGAAAGAGAGTACAACCTTGGAAAATCCTAATAATCATATTCATTCTTCTCCTAATCTCTATCCTATTGGCGAAGAAGATATTTTGATGTTAGAAGAACTAATCAATGAGAGTTTTGAGAGTCCTAGTTGTTTCTCTCATCTTACCCCTCTTAGTGGACAAGACATTGATGAAAAAGACAACACAACCATAGGTAATCATGAGAATAACATTTTTTCTTCTCCTAGTATCTCTCCTAGTTGTGAAGAAGATACTTTGATTGATGAAAGTCATGAAAATCCTAGTTATCCCTCTACACCTAGGGAAACCCTTATTGAGCAAGACAATTCAACCATTGATCATTCCCCTACTTGTGATGAAGTCATTTTAGAAGAACCTACCTTTGAGTTTCATGAAATTTAGTTTGTGGTTCTCCTAAAAACTCCCCCCTATCATGGTGCAAGAAAATCTAAACATTGACACATGTAATGAGGCTTCCTTAGCTGAAGTGACATTAGATCTTCTTCACTAAGAGATCATGCAAATAAAGACAAGATTGTTGAGGTTCTAACAACACAAATTGGATCTCCTTTAATTATTGAGCTTCCTAAGTCACCTCCCATTAACAAATCACATAAGAAAATAAGAGATTTCTTGAAATCTACGATGCAATATAACAATGTTTTGCAACAACCAAGATATAACACAATTTATCAAACATGTAGGGGACCACAAATATCTCCCACAACATCACCATCACCTCAACATATTTTTACTAGTGCTCCTCATTCACCTTTTCATAATATAGTTGAAGATCTTAAGAAGACCCCTGCTAATGTATCCATATGGAAACTTGTTCAACTATTACCTACATACAAGTGTCTATTTCAAGAAATGTTACAAATAAAGAAGGAGGAGATCCAAGCTTCTATGAAATTGAATAATGTAGTTCATCCTTTTTTCATCCCACACATGTTACACAATCAGAAATCACATTCCCTAAACATGAATTTCCCTCACTTGAGACTCAAAACAAGAATGAAGCCTTGATGATAAAGGTGATCATTAATGAAACTACAGTTAGGTGCATTCTCATAGACAATGGAGCAGAAATTTATGTTTGTAGCATGGACCTCCTAGAAAAAACTGGTGTGGACAAGAGGCTTATTCAACAAGTAATGATGTTCATATTAGTGGCTTTGACAATGTTAATAGGCAACTACTAGGAATGATCACATTACCTATTGAGGTTGGACTTGTAGTGTTTCCTACCCCTATCCATATCATGCAAGGACCCCTTTCAACAATTTTCTCCTAGGGAGACCATGGATTCATGCTATGAAAGGAGTCTCCTCTACTCTCCACTGTACAATGAAATTTGAATACAACAACAAGATATACATGTTTGAAGTAGATGAACGAAGCTATGAATCACATGATCACAACACTTCTAACTCTCCTAATACTTTCATTCCAAAATCAAAAGTTGAACCTATACAAGTTGATGCCAATCCTTCACCTACAACAAACCTCTTTAGTGATAATTGGGGGTTATTAGATTTTACGCCTCCTTTCAATAGAGAATCCAAAATATCACCCTCAGAATCCAAAGAGTCATATACCAATGATTCATTTTCAGATATGAGTTCTAATGATGATTGGAGTTTTACACCTCCCTTTATAGGAGAGTGAAAAATCTCATAATCTAAAACAAAACAACCTTTTGTTTCATTCACTCAATTTAATTCTACAACATTACCCCATGGTGGTGATGGGGGCTATATAACACTCATCCCTCATGAAGGAACAATACATAACTTTAAAAAGGATTTGTGTTCTCGTGAAGAAAGCAATCCTTCTTAGAAGCATAAACCCCCTTCATCTGACTTGGAAGATTGTTATGGTATCAGATACAGTCTCCCTCCTACACATGGATTCAACGAACACACGAAGAAAAAAGTCATACCATATTCTTTCAAGAAAGATCTAGGTTTACCTCCCTTATCTCCATTTTCATCTAAAGCCTTATCATTTAGTGTGTGTATGACATCTTGCACAACTAAAGGAACACCTTCTATTATTGATCAAGAGAGCATCTTGGTGAGACTCCTCCAAGATCATTTGATATCTCTTCCTCCAAGAACACGAAATAATTTTTACCACAAGAATTAATTTTGTGCATATCACCGAGTTCATGGTCATTCTACTAACGAATGCAAGGCCTTAAGCAAAAAAATTCAACATCTCAAGGAGTGTGGTGTTCTTCCTTGTGTTGAAGCACCTAATTCCTCTAAATAATGCTTATTTTCATCCTATTCAGCTCACCCTTGTCTTGCACTAAATGGGGGAAAGGGGTTAGGAAGCCTTGTCCTTGTATGTCACTCGTCATTGTCTCTTTTGGCTAGTTGACCACCTTTCATGAATATGTACGAGCAAGCTTGGGATGTGGATGCCATGCCTTAAGTTGGCTCACATGTGACATACTATCTTTTGGGGGCATCCCCTTTTCATGACATAGCTTATTGGAAACATATGACTTGGCATAGGGATTTCCGAATAAGCTCTCATGTCTTCCTCTACTTTAAAGCAATTGCTCATAGCAATGGTGTTAGCAACCGTTTTAAAGTGGGGGGCATACATCAACACTCATGTTTCACTGTGTGATTTTCTTTCTTCTTGTGATGCGTCCTTTCTTGGGGGTGTCATTGGACCTGATTTCCTCCAAGAGCGTGATATTTCTTTGACTTGTCCTCTCTTGGAAACATTAGGCATAATGTTCCCTAAGAAGAGACCTTGCACAAACTAAGTAAAATCCCTTTGAACATCTCTCTTTCTTATTGCATTGTATTTTCTTTTCTTTTGTGCCTTATTAAATTCATGATGGTATGGCTTTGATACGATTACTTGGGGCTCACCTAGTGAACAACTAGCTTCACTAGCCCTTGTGAGCGTGCATTTTTCTTTTGTCCTTATCATAGTCATGGGGGTATGATGTTGATATGAACTTCGTGGGGCTCACCTAGTGGAAAACTAGTTCCCACTAGCCCTTGTGAGCGTGTGTTTTTTTGCATAGTCAACAACACGTTCCACTTGTAAACTTTCCTTTTAGACAAACAGTCTAGACCTGGTCCACTACATTGGATAGTCAGTCGAAGCTTGATTCATTGCAGTTTTCCTTTTTCCTTTTTCTTGTCTTTGATGGTGTATGTTTGCGATCTAAGTATGGCTTCATATATCATCTGCAAGCGTGTTACTTTGTGCTTATGTTGGTTTACCATAGGATTTTGATCATGGGGGCTTGGGCACCCTCTTGATTATTGTCATCCTATCTTACTAACATTTGTACATTTGAACCCCTCTTGATTGCATGGTTGGCTACTTTAGTGTGAGTTTGAAGCAAGTTCATCCTCTCACTAAAGTGGGGGCTAAATGTAATGTAGTAAAATGCATACCCTTGCATTTTCACACTTGTTTTGGCTCACCTTTCTTTATTTATGCTTCTTTATGGCTTAATTGGTCCTATTTTGTGTCCACGAGCCCTCTGAATTACATCTTTTTTTGGCTAATCCCGACATTTTCCAATGCATAAATGATAATTTAATGAATCCATCAGTGTGTCCCTGATTTTTGGGTCAAGACTAAAATGCCACCTAGGGAGTCTTTGTCCCCCAAGGCTCTCAGGACCCTGATTTTGAGATATCTTGATTGGGCCCCTTTTTGGTGTCTGTGCCCCAAGTTTTTAGGACTTGGGACTAAGACGCCACCTATGGCGTCTTAGTCCTCCTTGAATCATTTTCGGGATTTAATTTCAAATTATGGTGGGATTTAGCCTCCTTTACTTAATGAATTCATATGTCAGCTTGGTGTGATGTAATTTTGGGATATTAAGCATAAGTAAGTATAAATACAAAGTTCCTTCTTTCATTTTCATCCTAAGCAATCTATCAAGCAAGCATCCAAGCATTCAAGCATTCAAGAGCAATTCTATCAAGCATTTGGAGCCATTTCAGATTCAAGCACCATATCAAAGAGCTTTCTTGCATCATGTGTGTTGTGCTAACATTTGTGATGTAGGGATTTGATTCAAGCAAGCAATTCAAGATCATTCCTTTGGTTCAAGATCCATATCCATTGTAGCCACTTCACACAAGTTTTTAGACTTTACAACAAGGGTTTGGTGAGTTGTAGCATTGCATGTTGTTCATTCACCATTTCCTTCATTATTTCTATTTCATTTCAAGGTTTAATTACCAACAAGGGGTTTGACCAAGGCAAACCCCCATTCACTAACAAACAATTTTTTTTTCCTATCTTGCATATTTGTGATTGCAGATCTAGGTTGAAGTCTTGAAGATCATTTGGATTGCAAAGCTGTAAAAGTTGCAAAGTTGCATTACAAATTTGTCATCTTCATGAAAACTCATGTACAAGTTGAATTTGAAAGCTTTAGAATCTAAGATCGGGAAGGAAGCAAGTGCAGACCTTGGAGCTCAGGATCTTGTTCAGAGTTTTTAGAAATTTAGACAAGACTAATACGCCACCTTGGGCATCTTAGTCCTCCCGAGCATATTTTTCAAAGATTCCTTTAGATCGAATTCTGACATTCGAAGACTTCATATTTGCCTCAAAAAATAGCAGTGGGACTAATACGCTACTATGGGCATCTTAGTCCTCCATAACACTTTTTGGCAACTTCTCTACATTTCCAGAATCCTCCCAACATCTCCAGACTTCCCAGGTACACACATTATATCTCCCATTGCATAATTTCATTATTTTCACTCTTCATTTAGCTTGCATAACTAGGGTTTGTAGGTTAAATGTTCATTTGTCTTTTCCCAGCATTTGCTTGGTGGTGAACCCCTTTAAAGCTGAAAGAACCCCCTCTTAGGTCCTCATTGTGAATTGAATCACCTTGTGAGGTTGTTAGTCAATCCAATTGGGACTCCTAAGACATCCTTTGAATGATTGGTTGGAGAAAGAGTGATATCTCTAAGGTATCCATTTTTCAACTAATTAGTTAATAAAAGAGAACAACTATTCACCACTTTTTGGTAGGGATGAGGTGTAAAATTATTGTTGATTGTTTGACCATTAAAGAATACATGCTATTCACATATAATGTTTAAAATATTAGAGAGTTTTTTCAGCCACACAAATCTGACTTCAATTATAACTAATTTGCATTACATTGTATATATGTTTGTTTAATCAAAATGAAAATATATTATTTCATCTAGAACTTGTAGAAAAAATAACCAATATGCTCTTATTAGTAAGCTCATTGAGCAATAGTAATTGAAGAAATTGTACGGATGTGACGGATGGCATTTGTGTTGGGAAGAAGGCAATTGCTTCTCCCTAAAAAACCAACCAAAGAATAAAGAATTGACTTCCTAACAAACTAACCAAGAATAAAGAATTGACTTCCCCATAAACAAAATGAAGAAGTGAGTTGAATTGTGGTCACTATAGAAAGAATTTGGACATCACATGGATGCGATTGGTGTGTGAGGGATGTTGAGGTAGCTCATGTTTGTTGTTGGAGGTCTATTAATAGTGAGGAAGAGATTGTTATTAGGAGTCGTACGAAGTTTGAGTGTGGATGAGGAGGAGACAGGACATCCTTGCTCAAGAGTGGTAGGGACATGGACATTCTGCTCCTCCTCTCTACAAAACACTTAATTCTAGAGAGTGATTCTTGCATGGTGGTCGGGGTCATGTTAGCAACGCAGAACCTGAACCATCCACCCTCTTTACAATGGCATGACGACCCAGGTGATACATTCAACCCAATCTCTTTAATGATTAACTTTCAAAGCACAAGCTCTGTTTTTTTTGGAGAAGATGGCGGAGGTCTACCTAATAGAAAAGCCCCACGTTGCTACTGCCCAAACACTTAATGCCCATCTCACACAATCCTTGCACAAACATGCTATTTGCCTTTCGTAGCCTCTTCTTGTTCTCCTTTATGTATTCTCTCACAAATTCCTTGTCACTCAGCATCGCACCCATCAAGGGGTTGGCTTAACCAGCACACTCTAAGCGTTGACCACGCTTAGGTGGCTCGTGTGGGGCCCAATTACCTGATGTGCTTGTTGTTTGCCGTTTTTGTTTCCCGTTCACCGTTAGCTTTTAAATTGTTCCCGCGCAGTCTCACCATTTCAGTAGGTTCAAACCCAGGTTTCCCATGTGATTTATTTTCATATGCCACAGCAACAGACTCTGCCAAAATCTGGAGCCTTTCTTATCAGGGTTTCTTATCTCTGCAGCAAAATTTTCCCTCCCTTTAATTTGCTTCACTCCTTTGTAATGCTTATCTCCGTCTTTATACAACATCAATGCCCTTGCCCCCTTTTCGTTTTCTAATGACGGACTAACTAATTTCCAATCGTTTTTTGCAGCTACTTCCAATGTCTTATTACTGTCATTTGACAGATGTTCGTGGCCGAAAATAGTAGAAAGTGAGACGACATAGGATGAAGAGTCGGGGAGGGATGGGAGAAACATTCTTCGTGTATTGAAATTATAGGGAATTTTTGCTCCTCTATTGAAATGGCAGTTTTGGAACAAAGTATGGACGTCCATCAAAGCATAACGGACTAGGGATTATTAAGTATGCTTGGTAGACATGTATGCAAAATGTGGAAACATAGACGAGGCACGTCAACTGTTTGACAGGATACCGCAAAGAAATCTGGTCCCGTGGAATGCTATGCTTGCAGGATATGGAAAAAATGTGTTTGTTGAAAGGGATTTACAAACTTTCAATCTAATGTAATTGGCAGGTGTAAATCAGAACTCTGCAATCTTTGCCAACATCCTCCCTGCATGTGCCAAAATGGGAGCTTTCGAATGGGGTATGGACATCCCTCATAGGATAAAGGAAAGCAAACTTTTGTCAAATCTTGTAGCTACAACCGCCCTGGTAGACATGTATGCAAAGTGTGGAAGCATAGACAAGGCACGTGAACTGTTTGACCAAATGCCTCAAGAAAATGTGATCTCATGGAATGCCATGATTGCAGGTTATACACAAAAAGGGATTGTTTGAAAAGGCTTCAGAAACATTCAAGCAAATACAATTGGCAGGTGTATGGCCGGACTCCACAACCTTTTCCAACATCATTCCAAAATGGGAGCTTTGGAACAGGGTATGGACATCCATCAAAGCATAAAGGATAGAGCAATTTTGTAAGCTAAACCTGTGGTGGATATGTGGATCTATTTTTTTTGCTGCTTGCAGATCACATATGAATACATGCTTAGGAGTATTTACAACAATGCTATTTTTTATTTGGATCTTAAAAAAAGTGACTTGTGTTCTTTCAAACATATATGCAGTAGTGGGCAGGTGGTGTGAGCATATGGTAAGGAGATTGATGAAAGATAATGAATTAAAAAGCTCTCCAAATGTATTGAAGGCCATGTGCTTCTTTTATAAGAGAAAGATGGCATCCACATACATGGTAAATTTATGCAAAGTTGGAGAAATTGTCTTGGGAGATGAAGGAAATTGGGTATTTTATAGATGCAAGACACTTAGTGGTGCGGAAAAGGAGTGAAAAAAATTATTTCTCTGCCACCATAATGAAAAGATGTCAATTGCTTTTGGTTTTCTAGACATGCATGTTGCAACAATTATTAGCCTTGTTAAGAACCTTTGAGTATGTGTTAATTGTCACAATGAAATGAAATTTGTCTCCAAGATTGTTGCAATTCCTATTTTTAATGATTAGTTTAGTTGATTTCATGAAGAGGAAATGAACTCAGTTGCACAAACATTTTTCCATAGATCAATCAAAGGCCTTGTTAATTCATGAGGATTAATTTCATTAATGAAGTTATTTTGAAAAGTTTTACTTATGATAAACCTTAATATATATACGGGTTCCTAAGTTGGTTTCTTTATCCTAGGATGCTTACAAACATTCTTTAATAAAGTTTCCACTTATTTATGCCTTGCAACATCATCTCTAGTTTAAGATAAAATAAGAGAACTCCTCTATTGATGTTTGTCCTTTTGAGCCTTTATCTTAGATATTATTTTTAATCAAAGGACCCTATTGTGCTTCCCGTATTGTGCTTCTAATTCTTTTTTAGTTTTATTTTTCTTCCTATAGAGTCCTTCATTGACATTTGATCAAAGATTTATATTTTTTTCCCTGTAGTTTTTAAGTGATATCTTTGTCTTGCCCCTTTCTAGGTGATGTTGGGTCCTATATTAGTAAGTGAAAATTTATCCAAGTTGAGTGCTTCCTTTCTTAATAGGACCATGTTTTTGCCACTATCTATAACCAATCTAAGAATTCATTCAATAGACCCTCTTACTAAAAAATGTTCTTGTAGTGTTTTGTCTTTTAGTACACTTGTCACATGCCTAAATATCTCAAACTATAGAAATTTATAAGTGTTAGGGGTGATTGTGTCTATTTGCAACTTTTATTAGGTTTGTAGGTTTCCTCTTGCCAGTATTTTTTCCCTCCATTCCTTGAAACCCAACATTTCCATTTATTTTTGAGACCTTTGATTGTTAGACTTCTAATTACCTAGGTACTTTATCATGGCTTTACCCACCCTTCCACTCCCTACTTTGTCTTTTCCTTTGGCCTTAGGATTTAGGTCTCCATATAATAATGTACTTAAGCTATAAGACTAATCAATGAACCTCAATTATTCTCCACTTACAATTTTCCATGTTTCCTCTTCTTTAGCATTGAGTATTCACCATCATTAATTCCTAATATGAGGATTTAGTTTCCCTTTAAGTATCAAAGTCTTGGAATTTTAGTATTTTCCCTACGCATTTCCCTCAACCCGCTTCCTATCTCCCTTCTTCCTTGTGGAACCCATACTTGTAGGATTACTCATATGTACCATCATATTCAAAAGGTAAAATGTATGTGGAAAAACCAATCTCTAAACCTTGGAAGGCTTCCACCCTATTTCCCTTTCTCTTTTTCCTTCTAACATTTGACACACCACATTAATGATCCTTAACTCATTTCTCTTGAGTCATGGAGTTTTTGACTTCAATATTTTCCTTGACAAAAATTGCATCTAAACATTTCATATTCCTAATCCTTGATCCCTTTCCTTTGTCCTTTTGTCCATATTATTTAGTGGTATCATATTTGGCCTCACCTTGATCCCACTTCTTATTCCATCAGTATTATCCCTTTCCTTGATTCTCATTCAAGTCTTTGCATATTTTCCTTTCAAACTCCTAAGATTCTTTATACAACCTTCCCTAAAAGTAAGAACTAGCTTGTGGTAAACCTAAACCCTAGTTCCCAATTGCTCAATGTAACCTAGACTTCTATAGATTCTACCAACCAATTAAACCCCACCACAATATAATCCTTTGATGACCAAGCCAATGCCATATGTGGATATGAATATTTTCCTATGTGTCACCTAGTCACTTTCTTGGACTAATCACAACATGACACAAGTCTTACATGCACTTAACCACCCAAAGCAAGTGGGAAGGTGCATTTTGATGTGATTAAATTTTACATCCCTATCAAAGCAATGATTTACTTGAGAATTCATTTCTAGAAATTAAAAGAGTGACCAATCAAAATGCCTCTATATCTAAGTAAACTATATGCCTAGCCAAGCAACCTCTATTCCTTTTCACACCCCCCACATTATAAATAGCTTTAGGGTTAGCCTTACATAAATATGGAATCTACCCTCAATTCTTAGAGATTATCTTGCAAGGACCGCCCTCATTAATGATCTATATAGCTACCAATAAGATTTCCCATTTCCTTAGTCCTATGCAATGCTCCAGCCCTTGAAAAAGGATTTTAGACTAAGGCATGATGTCCCTATAAGTGACTTTCTAAAAAAATTAAAGGGTAGTTGGATCTATTCTTGTTAAATTGAAAAATAAAAAGAGCAACCTAATGGAGACTAGTTTTGAAAACCCATAAGTGCACTAGAAGGTAAGTCCTCTAAAATTAACCTAGTAGAATACAAAATAAGATAGAGATAATTGTAGGTATTAAAAATAAAGTTGGGGTAATATTACATGTCTTGTAGTACCTCTTGATAAATTAAGGAATTTAAAAATAAAGGAGTTAAGGATGGATGAATTAAATCAATTAAATATTTATGAAAAAAATTGATACTAAGAGAGTAAAAGAATTTATTAGTGAGATCAAGATACATTTTGAAGAGAATTTATTTATCATGATAAAAAAGATGGAAGATGAAAGAGCATTGAAACAATCCTAGGAATGAGATGAAAGATAATGGAAAAGAGAAGCATCACGAGAGTGTATCAAGAGGGATGCACTTGAAATAAAGTGGTTTATAACATAAATTAGATCTCAGTTATAAAAAAATCTAACTAAAATAATAAGGAAATTGAAAGAATATAAGACATCAATGAGCTTAGAGAAGTTTAACCTATTTTTAGGGATACTATAGATGTGGTTGCTTTGGGGAAGAAGAGAAAATAAATAATCAATTAAATAAAGAAGTTGTTAATTGGTGAAGAAGAGGAGAGAATATTTAGCAATAGAGTAAAATAAGGTACCAAAAAATTAGAGCTTTACAAGGAAACTTTGGAAATGATATAGGTAGAAATTCCTCGGTTCAGGAAGAAAACAACTCAAAGAAAATTAAAGATAAATCAATTACTAAATGATGTGTTATCAACCAACACATTCCCCAAGCTAAAGAGAAACTATGAGGAGATGAACCTCATGGAATAAGAGTCACCTCCCATGTTGTGAAAATCAAGAAGAATTTCTAAAGATTTCATTAAGTAGTGAATCCTTAACTGGGTTAGAAAAAACAATATCAAGAAGCTCAATTATGTATGAGATTTGTGATAGATATTAGGAAGTGAGTTATTAGATGTTCAACTGCCAAGAGATAATGGTAGAAAAATAACTTTGGTCAAGTAGAAAAGGAGTGAAACTAGGCAAAGAAGCCATGATAGCAAGAGAGAAAGAGATCCAAGAGTGGATAATAGATTAGGAGAAAGGATAATCCAAATATGGATGCACATAAAATTAAGCTTCTTATTTTTGATAAATATACCAAGGATGTTAGTGAACATCTCTTTACCTTGGAATTTCATTGGAGTGGGGTTGGCATTGATGATGACTAAACCCAATTATACAATTTTGTGGAGAACCTCAATGATGAGGCACTAAGATGGTGCATTCAAGAATGCCCTAAGTATGATAAAACATGGAAAGAATTGAGTGATGTATTTATAAAAACTTTTCACTCACTTGGTGTATGAACAAAAAACACAAATAAAATATGGAAGATGATAAAAACTAAGGAGGAATCAATAAAATAAATTAGGAATGATGATTTAAATTGTGGTTAGAAAGCTAGAAGAAAACTTGACATAAAAGAAATGAATTGAGTGTTTTTATTTACGTTTAACTTCTCTCATTATAGAAGTAGATAAGAAGATTTCCTCTTCATATAAGGATGTAATGGAATTGATCACTAGAATATACTCCTAATCAAATATATGGGATAATGATTTAATGGGAAAGGATGAAATTGATAATTTTCAATTAGAGTTAGAAAATGTAATGGAGTAATATTTATTATAATGAAAGGTGAGAAATTTGAGACTTCTCCGCCACCTAGAAGAAGTAAATTTTGGTTTAAAAATTACAATAGGGAAGAACATCTAAGTAATGGATACATTTTATAATCAAATGCATGAAGATGACTTCCACACTAAGAGGGTAACTTGATAAGTTTCATGGAAAGATAGTACACATATAGGTACTATAAAGTATAAAGTGAGACAAACATGGTCGAAACAGGTGTCAAATATTAATTCATGAAGAAGAAGAATATGAACCAATTGTGAACATGGATTGACTAGGGAAACATTTTTTGGATTTGGGTATGGAGAGAGCATAGTGTTTAGCTATAATAGCATTCAATGTTTATTTGGCACATGGCTAGTGGGAACTTCAATTGAGAAAAATTATAAGACCGCCTAACAATATACGCTATATGGTATGACAAATTCAAGATATAGGTTGCTCGTTGATTTATCATAATAGCTATTGAGAAGGAGGTGGTAGGGGAGGGTACAACAATAATAATATAGGTACTAGAGAAAGAGGAAGGACCAAAAGGCCAAAATGTTATAAATATGGTAAACTAGGACATTATGCTAATGAGTGTAGAAGAAAAAAAGGAGAAAAATCCACATGTGATTTTTGTTGTGATAAATTATATGATATTTACATTGTCCCAAATATAATAGTTCTATAAGAATGTATTGGCACCATGTCTATAAAATGAATAACTGTCTAGTTCAAATGTAAACTATGATGCTAAAGTAGTAATGAATAACTAAAGTAGAGGAGAAAATGTTAGACAATGTAAGAAATCAAATATAAAAAAATTTAGAATAGGAGAATCCTCATTGACAAAAGAGAAATTGATACAAAGGAAAAAAAGGAAAAACTCGAGGAAAAGGCCATGTAGAAACTTAAGAAAAAGAGAAAAATAATCGTAGTAATTACTAGTGTTGGATTAATAGAAGGATATATTAGGAGAATTTATGAAAATGAAGATGAAATAAATAGGTAAAGGGAAACATGATTTGATGATAAGGTAGTCTAAAAGCTAATTAAGAAAAATAAAAAGGAGAGGATAATAGTTTAAGGAAGGTTTCATAGCAAAATAGGTCTATATATACTAAGAAGAGTTGAAAATTTTGGTAGAATAAGAAAAGGTTGGGGTTCAAGGGTTGAATAGGATGAAGTTGGATGAGGTTATTGGAAAGAAACTCATGAAAGATAAAATTGGGATTTTCTAGCTTCATTTAATTAGAAAGATAGAATTGGGATTTTCTAGCTTCATCCAATTAGAGTTAGCTTGTGAATGAAGGGATATTGTAAGTTCAAATGACAAAGAGGAGGAGAAAGGCATATTCAATTAGTTTTGTTAATTTTTAGGGTTGGATTAAGGAGAAAATCATAAGTTATTGGTGTTATTCTTTGTATAATTATTGGTTTCTTAAAAAGACGATAGGGTTAAAGAAATAGAGGCATCAAGGTCAAAGAGGAGATGGCCTTAAACTGTTCTATCACATATGTATAATCATAAAAGGTGGTGTAAAGTATTATAAAAGTTGGATATTTATGCAAGAGATTTTGATTGCAAATATTTTGGGAAATATTCTTAATAACTACCCTCTCAATATTGAATTCAAGAAGAATTTAGGAGATCTGTGAAATAACACATTAATAATAGAAGATAAAATCTATCACCTTCTCATTTGTGCCTTGATCACAAATAAATGTGTTAGAAAAAGCACCTAAAAGGATGAAAGTAGAAAAAAGGAATAGGAAGAATAAGAAGACACAATAGATGTCCAAGGTCACTTTTTACAATAGGAATGACTACATGAGAAAAATATATATACACAAAAATCCAACAAAAGTAAATGAATTATTTAAAAAGTAATGTTAAGAGTAAATATAGAGTCCTCATATGATGCTACAAATCATCAAGAAGTTTCTTGAAGAATTCGTAAATGTATTTTTAAAAAAAGAGAAGAGATAGTACAAATGAAATAAATAATAAGGATATATGTTTTAGAAAAGATAGCTAATGATCTCTTATAAATAGTAGAGACAAACTAGCGGAAAGTATACAATTATCTAAATAGAGAGCAAATACTTTCTTGTCAAAAGATATAGAAGTCAATATGAGTGTTAGAAATGAAAAATAGAGGCTTCAAAGAAGACCTAGCACACCTTATTAACAAAAATACATATAATAAATAAGGAAAATTTAGGTCAAATATAATATCTATTTTATGGTATGGAAGATATAGTTTGGATGAATTGGTGAAAGATTTACATGATGAAATTGCACAATGATAATAGGAAATAAATTTATGTCAAATAGAGTTAGAAAAATACTACTCATATAAAAGAAATGAGAATAGAATAAAGATGGATAGAGAAAGAAACACAAATATTTCTAATGACGAAACTATTTAACAAAATGAATAAAGGAGATTACCAACACATTAATGATACATCAAATGGTAGGGGTTTGGGTAAAAAATAAAAAGTAAAGGCTTAAAAAATAAAATAAAAAGAGTGGACAAATTTATTACTCTCATATAATATAAGATTTTGGAACTTATGAGAAAAATTAAGAAGTTTATTACTCAATAAAAGTAATTATAATCTCCCAACTACAACACTTTTTACATCTACACCATAATATCAATAGGTGAATTTAATATAAAGCTCCCCTATCCAACAATTTTAAATATGGTATATCATACATAACAATGTTAGGGAACAAGTACTAAATTAATAATAATGAATCCCTAGAGAAAACAATAGTAAAAATTGAAGAGTATCTACTCCAGATACTCCCTACCTAAAGAAAAATAGTTGAAATAAGTTATTACTAGGGTTATTGTATAATTTTAGACTTGAAAACTACACAAAGATAAATTAAATTAAGAATTCTAAGAAGAACAAGAAAAAAGGTTAGACTAAAATGTGCTACCAGACCTAAATAAATAATAATGTGAAAAAATATAAATATATATATATATATATAACTCTCCTATCAATACAATCTTCCTTTTTTTAATAGATACATATTCTACAAGGGCAGTTGAAA